>KV908625.1:91631-111631 GCA_002005505.1 Botryococcus braunii
CGTCTGCCCACGCAGAGGCTAACTTATAAATATGAATGATAAAGTCTCAAGCTCCTAAAAGCTCGGAGCCTGGAAAAGTTTTCAGGCTCTGATGCCCACCTTCAGCGCTGTATTATATATGCAGCTCTAGGACTCTTCAATACAAATCACCACATGCCACTTAAGTGGACGTGGTTTGCCTCTTTCAAGAAATTTCTCGCCCTCTTCCCCGAAGGACTCCCCCCGCCCTATCACTACTGTAGTACTCTTCCTGTTTCCGTACGCTCATGGTATTCTAGCAAGCTAACAGACGATCACGTCCTTGTCTGCAAAGGTAGCATGCATTCACAGGGGCAAAATAACCATGATTATGATCCCCTATGTGATCACTCCATCAATCAGAATGGCAGACAGAAGTCCAAGATCAAGAAGATCTTCTAGAAATACATTGCCTCATCACAACGTGCCCACTGAAATTTGAAATTCGAACGAATTTATGTTATATACAAATTCTCGAATTCTTTGAATTCATTCTTCTCCCTCTTTTGGGTCTATGCTAATAGGATGCGGCTATATATATCCATGTTACCCCTGGCAACTGCATGCAATCAGTCTATCTACCGAGGGAGCGAGACTTCCAATATCCTGGCAGGTATATCTGCCAAACATACATGCAATTTGATTCGTGAAGGTCCTCAAACAGAAGTTTATAAATATGCCAAGTCAGTGCATCTTTCTTTGAGACGTCACATGACACACATCTTCCAGCCCCAAAAACTGGGGGAAGAGTATCAAAACTTCTTGCATTTGCACTGTGCATGACATGAACTTGTCAAGCTACTTTGTCAGATGCCTTTCAAGCATCAGCGCTCGCCTTCACATTTCACGTCCATGCATTCGAATTCGGAATTCCCTCCGCCCATTTCATTCCGCCATAGAATTTTGTACTCCAACTTCTCAACCTGGGTTAAAATGTCCAGCCCACTTGAAGAAGAGAAGTCCATGAGAAGTGCATGGCCACAAGTGATGGCTGCATATATTTACACACCAAGACGGGGCTCGGGCAACGTTGTTAACACCAGGACAGGCATCTATAGAATTTGAGTCTAAGCAGGACAGGGCTTGGGCTTCCCAGGTCCGAGCTTGAGCTCTAGCAGAACAGGGCTTGATCTCTAACAGGACAGGGCTTCAACTCTACCTATACAGGGCCCTAGCAGACAGGGTTTGGGCTCTAGCAGGACAGGGCTTTGACTCTACCTTGGCGGGGCCTGAGCACTATCCAGACCTAGCCTGGGCTCCAGTAGGACAGGCTTTGAGCTCTTCCTTTGAAAGGTTTTGACTCTACCAAAGTAAGGGTTGGCTGTACCAGACGTGGATTGGGGCTCGGGCATCCTAAGGAGTTGCCCTGTCAACAACGAGGTTGATCAACGTCACATCCAATTTAAACTGTAGTAGTAGAGGCTTTTTAAGAGTACACATGTGTTTTAACAGTACCTATCCCTTGGTTGATGGTGAAAGGGACACATGCCAACATGGATGCTACCTGCATTTAAGGTGTGTAAGATGACGGTGCTTAAATGTTGCAACAACATGCAAGGAATTGCAGTTAAACGTTGTTGCTTGCATGTCACATTTAAACTCGACAAACAAGAAACAACATTTGTTACTTGGCAAATAGATAGTGGCAAATGTCACAACTTCATCTTCAGGAAGGGTTGAACCAAGAAGACTCTGGAATGCCTGGCTTAGCATGCCCTTGTCATGGCATGCCGCATTAAAATGTGGACTGGAAAAGGTCAACACAGTGAAAGCCAGAGAGCTTTTGATATGACCCGGTGCAAAGGCACGTGAAAGAAAGGTGTGGAAATGTGTCCGGATGTTGCATGTTATCAGGAGGGTGTCAAGATGATGTGATTATCTGACAATGATTCGAATGGGTAAGAGGTGAGACAATAGAAACTTTGCGCCTTCATAATTGTTGTCATGGGAGGCTACGTTCCTTGAGAAGAAGCATGCGTAGAGCAGATGCGCAGAAGGGCGTGGTTCCTTTAAAGGGAACAAGACATAACTTTGGGAAGCGTTCATTTCAACTTTTGGAGGGAACATGTACATGGGCCCCTAGGGCCGAAATAACCATCAACGTCTGTTCCAAAAAATGGAGTTCTTTGAAAGTGGTTGCAGCCACAGGCATTTGACTCCCCTTCACCAAGAACTTTTCCTGCCCCAAAACGGACCCGCCTCATACTGTTGTGCGCACCTGCAAGGAAGCTTCATGCCGTTGAATTTGCAAGCATCCGCAACTGTTGTCAAGGTGGTATTGCAACCCACAGGTATGATGACTGAGACGGAACTGTCTGCTGCTGTGCATCCCATGATACTCTTCAAGGCCCACAAGGCGTCAACATTCGTGAAAGGCCCGCTCCCCGTAGCCACCAGAGCCACACTTTGTGTTGATGGGGCAGTGATGCTGTCCAACCCCTTGAACGAACCCAAGTTTGAGTTTGTAAATAGCCCGATGCCGTCAGGAGGACACCTCAGGCCCTTGAAGGACGTCAGCTTGGAGAATGCAGTGTTCTCAAGAAACAGATGATTCAAGCCCTGGGTGGTGAGACTCGAATGGGGTGAATAGATTTGGTGCAATCTGCTGAGTCCCGGCAAACCCGCAAGGACGGGCTCCTGTGGTGGTTGTCGAGGGAAATCCTTGCAATTCTGGCATTCTTGGATGGTCACAGTGCCGGACTGGCGGAGGCTGCTGAGAAAGACGGGCTGGATGGTTCCGGTGGCGACCTTGAGGCGACTGACGTAAACACCCAGCTCACCATGAATGACCTCAAGTGCGCCCAGGCCCAAATTTGTGAGGTGTTGGTCCACCGCAGCACTAAAGGGTACGCTTGCGTTGCCTTGCTCCAAGTAGATGAAGAGGCTTGCATTGAGAGCACCGCAAGTCTTGCCAAATAGTGGGGTGTTGCACTGGCTAGAGGTGGGGGTTGTGGAAAGAAAAACAGCTGTGCATGTTCCGTTTCCGTAGCCATGCAAATCCAATGTCCAATTTATGCATGAGTGGCATGTACCAGCGCAGCAGGCACAGACCTCTACTCAGAGTTCATCCCTGGCAGAGTCTTCTCAGAACTGTTGCAAACTCCCCATACTGTGCCCTGCCCCTTGTTGTTCCTTCAAAGCCATGGGCAGCCACAGCACATTCTGGGAAAGCTGCAGCACCGCTAAGAAGGGCCACACACGTGGCCACACAATCTCCAGTAGGCACAGGTGTTTCTCTCGCCAGCCAGCCCAGAGATTAAAATGGCAAGTCAAACGCATTGTTGGGCAATCGTGGAAGGGAAGTCTGGAAAACAGGTGGCTAAAGAGCTGACAGAAATGTGCCTTCAAGCTTGGCGGTCTACGAATGAGCTTGCCTTACCAACTGGCTGGGCATCAGTAAAATTTGTGAAGCATGAAGCTGGTGCCTGTGCCACGTTCCTGTTGGTGGCGGGGGTCATGGGTGGTGCCGGTGGCTGCAGTGGTGCAGGAGGAGGCAAAAGGCTGCAAAAACGAACAAATTCCCATTCTTCCTGAATCTCATTGAACAAAGTTGGCTTCTTACCTCCTTCTTGAGCAAACAAGGACTGGTCTGTAATACTTTGCTGACCCATTCAATGTAGTGCTGCTTTGAGTGTTTCTGAACAAAACTCGGAGAAAGACAAGGGAAAAAAGCTGCCGTTGACAATCATTTTGCAACTGGTGCAGTGAGAAATCCATCAAGTTGGAGGACAGCTTTAACAGCACAAGGACATTAGGTGGCTGGCATGACCAGGGCTTTGCAACCACTGACAGAGACACTTTCTGAGAGTAGACATCTCTCGGAGCATGAGACAAGTGCGTCCACTTTGCAACGCAGTCTGTAAGTGTTGCACACCTCAAACTGACATTGAGGAGACAGCTACCATTGAGCGACATGTAAAAGTGTACCTGCATTGTGCTGGAGGGACGTATGTACAGATTTGGCTGCTGTTTGTCAAGACCTCATCGCAGGCCACTGGGACCTCTACATCACTGTAGATGTTGTTGTAGCATCCCATCATAACTTTGATTGGCTCTAGTGCTGAGGCGGAGAAAGGTCCACTGCGCCGTGCAGAGAGACGAACGCCTGGATCTGATTTTGGGGCAGTGACCCTTTCAAGTCCGGAGAAGCTAAGCAGCGTTGGGTTTCCATCAACATAGATACCCCCCGGAGGGCACCTGAGCCCAGAGAAGGTGGTCATATCTGCAAAAGCTGTTCCATATACATCAATTTCTGTGAAGTCGTCCGCAACCAGCTGGTAAAGGCTATTTAGGCCAGGCAGCCCAGTCAACATGCTCTGATAGGCCACCTCTTCAACTCCCACTGATGCGGCTTGGAGAAGGCCTGTGAGGAAGACGGGTGCGATTGGCTTGGGAATGGGAAGGTAAAGTCCCGAAAGAGTGTGGATTACATATACGTTTAACGAGCTGCGCATTACCTTCACTGAAGCCAGACCAAGGTTTTGAAGCCAGATCTCCATATTGGCTTCATAAGCTGCAGCCGTCAGATTCTGTAGATTTTTGAAGTACAGGTCAAGGCGAGGATTCAGTGTCCCACACTCTTGCTGATACAGTGAGATTGGCTTTGTACAGCTGGCGCTTCTCTGATCTCCTCCAAATTGCACGATAAGCCTGCAGGTTTTATCGCCAAAGTCATAGACCTGGATGACGTCACCGAAGTCACCGCAAACTGCGCAGAAAACATCCATCAGGGTCTGGAAAGATGTTTGGCAGGGTCAAGTAGAGTTCGTGCAGTGACATGAGCAGCGACTTCGTCAATCAAAGTCAGCAATAAGAATCTGGAGACTGGAAGTGGAAGATAGGGATGACTGACCAGGATCTGCAGTGAAGACCTTCGGACATTCTGTAGAGGGAGGTGGTACTGGTGGTGGAGGCGGAAGGGGTGGGGGATAGGGTGGTGGAGAATATGGTGTAGGGGGAGGTGGTACTGGTGGTGGAGGCGGAAGGGGTGGGGGATAGGGTGGTGGAGATCTTGCCAATACCGAGGGAGGCGGTGCCCTGTCACAGCAGCAAAGCGTCTTGATAGAAAAACTTCAAAAGAAGGACAACATGTGTGTGGGTATGGGGAGGAGAACGACCGAGGATTGCCAGTTAAGGACGTAAAGTGCTGCCATGACAGCACGTAGTTTCAGCCACCACTCTTGTGTCTCCAATAACAAGTGTCAAATGACTGGTGGAACCCTCGTGACTGTTATTAATCAGAGCTAGATGCTTGTCCTATGTTTGGAAGCTACTTTAGAATATCTCCTGGGCTTGCAGAAATGACTGATTTATGTCATTGGAACAATAAAAGGACTGGTACCAGCATGAGCATGCAGAAGGGAATGTGCCAATGCTTGTAAAAAACAAAGATTGTAAGTGGTTAAGTCCTACCATAAAGGTCATTGTACAAGCCTTATAAATGCTTCCAAGTCCCCCTTCTTGTTGCTTTCCCCCCACCCCGCCCCTTCTTAACACCCTTCCTCATCCTACCAGTCCCTTCCCCTTTCCTTCTACACTCTCAATTCTTTTCCCTCGTCCCAACCCCAATAACTTGACCCCCCCTTTCCCGACAGGCTTTTCCTATAATATCTCATTTCATGTGGCTCTATATAAACCTCTTCCCCTGGTACCTGGAGCTCTGATGCTTCTTCCCGTCTCCCCCCACCCCCTCTCGTGTGATACCCACAATGTTACTTGCACTTTCTTACTAACTACGGCTTATCTTCCGCACCCACAGCAAAGCATTGCATTCTCCCAATAGGGTCCCTCTCCTGGCTTTCTCTGTACTCCAGATGCCTTGGTTTGTCATCAACACATATGTTACACAGAAGTAAGTTATGGTACACTTAATCACAATGTATCGACTGGTTCCCCCATGCAAGGGTCGATTGGTAGTTATAGTATCCCCTTAACATAAATTTATATTATGTAAGGGCATACACTGAGGGAGAGCAAGATCCCAGAAAGTAGTTGGAATCCCCGGGAGTATAGACCTCACTCGGGTCGCAGCAGGCACGGCAGTGCTTTCCCTTCCAGCCGCAAACGTAGAAACAAGATGGTTCTCTGCTGTCAGGTATCACATCAAATACCTGATGGCACTCCTCGTAGCTGTGCGAGCAATTTTTCCCGTTCTGGAGGGCTCGCAGAACTGTGACGGTTCCCTTCAGAACTTCCGAGTCAATGTCAAGTGTCGCAGTCCCAGTTGAAACAGCTGCCAGGAATATATACAGGAAGAGACCCTGCAATTGTAGCGACCCACCTGTCAACCAACCGTCTGAAGAACACACGATAAGCAGGAAGCGGATTCCTCACCTGCGATGCGCGCCTCATTATGCTTTGTGAAGTACTGGTACACTGCATGTGATGACTACGTATATATGGCAGGATTCAAGCCTCACAAGTAGCAAACCCCAATTCCGAGCCCGATATCCCTTGGGGGGCCTTTCGTTGAACAACAATTGGTGCACGATATTTCATCAAAAACTTAAACATTCCTTGTAGGAGCTTAATGGTACCATTTGAAAATCTGAGGGGTGTCCATCCCGTTGCATCATGGCATGTCGAGAACTCAGATATTTGGACTAGTAGTCCTATGACAGCCACATTTCAAACGGAGGGGTCGCTAACGGGGATCACTTTTTGTGACCCAGGCCATGCAATTTCGATTTCGATGCGGCCAGTAACACAATTTATCACAATTACTCGCTCGGCAGACCCTCATGTGAACGCCCTCTTATTCCGCAATTCCCGATTTTTCGAGCGGTGTGTGAGTCTCTGCTGTGAGCCTGTAGCAGAACAAACAGCCTGTGACCCGAGTGAGGTCTATACTCCCGGGGATTCCAACCACTTGCTGGGATCTTGCTCTCCCTCAGTGTATGCCCTTACATAATTTAGATTTATGTTAAAGGGATACTATAACTACCAATCGACCCTTGCATGGGGGAACCAGTCGATATATTGTGATTAAGTGTACCATAACTTACTTCCATGTAACCTATGTGTTGATGACAAACCAAGGCCTCTGGAGTACGGAAAACACCACGTATCTACAAACGCCATTTTGCAACGGAGTACGGAAAACGCCATGTATCTACCATACCGGCCATAATTATGACCATTATTCATATTTTGACGATATGGAAGGTCCTCTTAATTTCCCCCTGCCTAGCAGGAATTGCATTATATAATACATTTTTAATTAGTTCTACGGATTTACAATCCATAAACAATCTCTGGTCAGAAAGTTACTGAGCATTCCTTTAAACAGTCAACCCATGGGGGTTTTTTGTACTGCTGGCCTATGGCCATGGGCCAGCAGTACAAAAACAATTGTACTTCAATGCAATTTTTGTAACCCACGTCCGTTAATAAGTCATAACAGAGCTCTATTGCGTATGGAGGCTACGATCTAGGACCGTGGAAATTGCAAACCGTATGCCGGCACTAAAACAATGCAATACTTTGAAATGTATGATAAAATATTACAAGTTTTGTGGACATGCTTTGTGACTCATGTTTTACATTGTTTCTTCAGCTTCAGCGCTAAAGGTTGGCCCACTAGTACTTGCAAGACTGCCTGGCCGTGACACATGCGCTGGCACATGTCCTAGGATATCGTATCAGATATCTGTAAACCTACATAATTATCTTTACGTCATGTCTCAGTAGACATGCAACTACATTGAGTGGGGTTTACAATCACAATAATACGGGTACAACATATACTTGTCAATGTTGTACAGCTAGTAGTTATATTTTGAAACCCCACACGATATGGGCACTTGTCTTTCCGTGTATACAGGTACCCATAGGACACATTTTAGTGCAGATTTTGCTGGTTGTAACTGGATATATATGAGAAGCGTTCACTGATGCGATGTGACAACCTGCACATGTTTCATTAATCAGCGTGCTGTACAGCACGCTAATGATGGAATCCATTGATATTTCTTCAAAGAAACTGTGAGGTTGCGGTAACTTACTAATATGCCCTGACTGACATGCCAGTATCACCAGCAGCCTAGCTAGATAGCATCGATGCTTCACACCAATCAAAGCAATTGCCGGGTTGCAACCTTGCGAGGCTGCAACCTCAATTTGACTGGCCAAGATGATCATGACAAGGCTTTATGCAAAGGCGATCAAGCTCACGAGAGAGTTAACGAGACTGATCAGTCTCGGTAACGAGACACCATGGTCATAGGATGCACCAATGAAGTGTCTGATATTTTGAGGTACCTAGCTGCAGTAGAGCTCCATGTATACACAGCTGCATTACTCTGCAGAATAGTTATCAAGTGGTGCATTACTAATGCAAAAACTGGTTCATGCCTGTCAACCAATTTTGCAGCCTTCCGCTTGTGGCGGGGGGCTTTGGAGCTACCTATATGATCCTACTCCAGGCAGTTTTCCAAGAAATCTCTGACACAACCCCTCCTAACTCTATGCGCTGGGAAGATCATAAGAGAGTCTGCCCATGCAGAGGTTAATTTATATATATGAATCATAAAGTCTCAAGCTCCTAAAAGCTCGGAGCCTGAAAAAGTCTTCAGGCTCTGATGCCCACCTTCAGCGCTGTATTATATATGCAGCTCCAGGGCTCTTCAATACAAATCACCACATGTCACTAAAGTGGACGTGGTTTGCCTCTTTCAAGAAATTTCTCCTCCTCTTCCCCGAAGGACTCACCCCGCCCTATCACTAGTGTAGTACTCTTCCTGTTTTCGTACGCACGTGGTATTCTAGCAAGCTAACAGACGATCATGTACTTGTCTGCAAAGGAAGCATGCATTCACAGCGGCAAGATAATCATGATTATGATCCCTTATGTGATCACTTCATCAATCAGAATGGCAGACATAGTTCCAAGATCTAGAAGATCTTCTAGAACTATGTTGCCTCATCACAACGTGCCCACTGAAATTTGAAATCAACGAATTCATATTATAAGTATAAATTCTCGAATTCTTTGAATTCATTCTTCTCCCTCTTTTGGGAGGGAGTATGCTAATAGGATGCGGCTATAAATATCCATATTACCCCAACAACTGCAACTGCATGCAATCAGTCTATCTACCGCGGGAGCGAGACTTCCAATATCCTGGAAGGTATATCTGCCAACTTTACATGCAATTTGATTCGTGAAGGTCCTCAAACAGAAGTTTATAAATATGCCAAGTCAGTGCATCTTTCTTTGACACGTCACATGACACACATCTTCCAGCCCCAAAAACTGGGGGAAGAGTATCAAAACTTCTTTCATTTGCACTGTGCATGACATGAACTTGTCAAGCTACTTTGTCAGATGCCTTTCAAGCATCAGCGCTCTCGCCTTCACATTTCACGTCCATGCATTCGAATTCGGAATTCCCTCCGCCCATTTCATTCCGCCATAGAATTTCCTACTCCAACTTCTCAACCTGGGTTAAAATGTCCAGTCCATTTGAAGATGAGAAGTCCATGAGAAGTGCTTGGCCACAAGTGATGGCTGCATATATTCACATACCAAGACGGGGCTCGGGCAACGTTGTTTACACCAGGACAGGAATCTATAGAATTTGAGTCTAACCAGAACAGGGCTTGGGCTTTCCCAGGTCCGAGCTTGAGCTCTAGCAGAACAGGGCTTGATCTCTAACAGGACAGGGCTTCACCTCTACCTATACAGGGCCCTAGCAGACAGGGTTTGGGCTCTAGCAGGACAGGGCTTTGACTCTACCTTGGCGGGGCCTGAGCACTATCCAGACCTAGCCTGGGCTCCAGTAGGACAGGCTTTGAGCTCTTCCTTTGAAAGGTTTTGACTCTACCAAA
Organism: Botryococcus braunii; assembly: GCA_002005505.1. Lineage (NCBI taxonomy): Eukaryota > Viridiplantae > Chlorophyta > Trebouxiophyceae > Botryococcus > Botryococcus braunii. The sequence continues at coordinate 101,478 of KV908625.1, forward strand.
GTAGGAATTGGCTGTACCAGCCGTGGATTGGGGCTCGGGGCATCCTAAGGAGTTGCCCTGTCAACAACGAGGTTGATCAACGTCACATCTTATTTAAGTATAGTAGAAGATTGTAGTTGTAGTTGTGGAGTGTAGTAGAGGCTTTTTAAGAGTACACATGTGTTTTAACAGTACCTATCCCTTGGTTGATGGTGAAAGGGACACATGCCAACATGGATGCTACCTGCATTTAAGGTGTGTAAGATGACGGTGCTTAAATGTTGCAACAACATGCAAGGAATTGCAGTTAAACGTTGTTGCTTGCATGTCACATTTAAACTCGACAAACAAGAAACAACATTTGTTACTTGGCAAATAGATAGTGGCAAATGTCACAACTTCATCTTCAGGAAGGGTTGAACCAAGAAGACTCTGGAATGCATGGCTTAGCATGCCCTTGTCATGGCATGCCGCATTAAAATGTGGACTGGAAAAGGTCAACACAGTGAAAGCCAGAGAGCTTTTGATATGACCCGGTGCAAAGGCACGTGAAAGAAAGGTGTGGAAATGTGTCCGGATGTTGCATGTTATCAGGAGGGTGTCAAGATGATCCGATTATCTGACAATGATTCGCATGGGTAAGAGGTGAGACAATAGAAACTTTGCGCCTTCATAATTGTTGTCATGGGAGGCTACGTTCCTTGAGAAGAAGCATGCGTAGAGCAGATGCGCAGAAGGGCGTGGTTCCTTTAAAGGGAACAAGACATAACTTTGGGAAGCGTTCATTTCAACTTTTGGAGGGAACATGTACATGGGCCCCTAGGGCCGAAATAACCATCAACGTCTGTTCCAAAAAATGGAGTTCTTTGAAAGTGGTTGCAGCCACAGGCATTTGACTCCCCTTCACCAAGAACTTTTCCTGCCCCAAAACGGACCCGCCTCATTCTGTTGTGCGCACCTGCAAGGAAGCTTCATGCCGTTGAATTTGCAAGCATCCGCAACTGTTGTCAAGGTGGTATTGCAACCCACAGGTATGATGACTGAGACGGAACTGTCTGCTGCTGTGCATCCCATGATACTCTTCAAGGCCCACAAGGCGTCAACATTCGTGAAAGGCCCGCTCCCCGTAGCCACCAGAGCCACACTTTGTGTTGATGGGGCAGTGATGCTGTCCAACCCCTTGAACGAACCCAAGTTTGAGTTTGTAAATAGCCCGATGCCGTCAGGAGGACACCTCAGGCCCTTGAAGGACGTCAGCTTGGAGAATGCAGTGTTCTCAAGAAACAGATGATTCAAGCCCTGGGTGGTGAGACTCGAATGGGGTGAATAGATTTGGTGCAATCTGCTGAGTCCCGGCAAACCCGCAAGGATGGGCTCCTGTGGTGGTTGTCGAGGGAAATCCTTGCAATTCTGGCATTCTTGGATGGTCACAGTGCCGGACTGGCGGAGGCTGCTGAGAAAGACGGGCTGGATGGTTCCGGTGGCGACCTTGAGGCGACTGACGTAAACACCCAGCTCACCATGAATGACCTCAAGTGCGCCCAGGCCCAAATTTGTGAGGTGTTGGTCCACCGCAGCACTGAAGGGTACGCTTGCGTTGCCTTGCTCCAAGTAGATGAAGAGGCTTGCATTGAGAGCACTGCAAGTCTTGCCAAAGAGTGGGGTGTTGCACTGGCTAGAGGTGGGGGTTGTGGAAAGAAAAACAGCTGTGCATGTTCCGTTTCCGTAGTCGGTAACAATCACCGTGTCGGTTGTGTTCGCTCCACACACTGTCCGTCACGTATCATGTTAGTCAGTGATTATGCATACATGCTGCGGGATTGCCGGATGACAACAACCAAAGGCAAGTGTCCTGCTCCTTTGCAATTTGAACTTTCTTGTGTTCTACAGTCAGGAAATCCGCGCAGGTGTCTGTTCAGTTTACTTCGAGGTTGCTTTGCATCACTAGACACTTTTAAAGGGCACCCAGCATCCCCCCACCGTGCCGGGAAACCCGGGGGGGGGGGGGGGGGCGGCGGCGGCACAATGTGTGCGCGCACAACACACACACACACACACACACACACACACACACACACACACACGCGCGCGCACATTCACACACACATGCGAATTTTCAGCGTAAAGAGACATCATTTGCGCTGATTGTCCTCTGCATGGTGTACAGAACAAGACTACACGTCCACGAGCCATCCCAGGTTCTACAATCACGAGACTGCCCTACCTCAGTGTCATTTCAAGTAGGTTTGGCAAGTAAGAAGTTTAAGAGGGGCATTGAATGATCCATGTGCCGGATAAGAGGGTTTGCCTGCTAGAACGCTCTCGTAGCTTGATGCATTGCAGTTTGAGGTTTCAGTATGTCTTCAGGGCTGGGGAAACTGGCAGAGTCCAAAACAGACCACGATCTGCTAGACGGACAGGACAGAGGTGAACACGGCAGGGTGGGAACAGACAGGAAGGGGCGGGAATGGATAGGACGGAACGGGGCGGGAATGGATAAGATGGGACAGGGCGGGAGTGGATAGGACAGGGGGGCGGAACTGGGCAGGAGGGAGCAGGATATGGCAGGACAGGATGGATCTGGAAAGGGCGGGACTTGATAGGACATGGCAGGGAGGGGGGGGGCCTGGAGAGAAGGGAAGAGGATATGGCAGGACAGGACACGATGAGACAGCGCGGAACTGGACAGGTGCATGTGCCTGAAGAACTGAGGAGGGGAAAAAGAATAAGAGCAATCAGTCCAGGCAGGGTTGCTGTGGGCGTTCTAAGAAGAATGCTCGCCCAGTGCGGCACAAGCCCCGTTTGCGCACTGCATGTGTTTGCGGAGATGGGTGAGGGTATCCGCGGATGCGCATCCATGTTTGTGGGGGTATGTGCATGTGGCTATGTGCGGGTGTGGGTCTCCCGGATGAGAGGGGCGAATTATCAAGTGCCGAAGGGGTGTACCTGGAGCGGCCGTGATGGTAGCAGGGCAAGCAGCAGGGGCCAACGCTGAGAAGCTCCCAGATGGGGGAGGTGGAAAGCTGCACCCCAGGCTCCGTGAAGGAATCTCAGAGGCCTTTCGCACGCCGCAACAGGCTAATATGGAAAGAGCATGCATCGGCACATTGACACATGTTTATAATTACAGTACGCTACCTTATCGGGCAAAGTCTAATCCGGGGGTCCATGTGGCCTTCACGAGTCTCAAGCCACACATGTGTTGCACAAATAATAGCAAGAGTACGTCCATTAAACTTGAGAGGGCCATGCGGCACTCACCTGCAGGTTTGGGGCTGGTAGGTGCACACATCAACGGCATCGTGAATGAAGTTGTCGCATCCCACTGGTATTGTGAAAGATGATTGGAGGTCAGGATTCGGAGGTTCCCCAGATACCGAGCACCCTGCCACATGCCTGAGTGCTGACAGTGACTCTGCAGTCACAAAGGGCCCACTGCCCTGTGCATCTACCCTGACAAGTCCTATGATCCCAGGCCGCAAGGCCTCCAGACCTCTGAAGCTGGTCATGTTAACGTTGTTTTCAATCTTCAAATAAGGGCGTGGGAATACACATGTTAGACCTGAGAGGGACCTCAAATCTTGGAAGGCTGTACCCACCACTTGCACTGGGTGTAGGGGGTTGGCGGGATACTGGACGCCATCACCTAAGCGGAAAATGTTACTGAGCCCCGGCAATGCAGTGAGGCGCGGGTGGCTCGACCTTGGAAAATCGCTGTTGCAATCCAGATCGCACTCGAGAATGCGAATCGACTCAGCTTTGCGGAGGCTGGCCAGGAACACTGGGGAAATGCTAACGGGGATGGGTTGAAGCCGATTGTCGACAAAGACAGAAAGGGGCCCGTTCAAGACAGTCAGTGATCTCAGCCCCATAATTGTCAGCCATTTGTTAATGTCAGGTTCAACATAGGTCTGCGCAGTCCTGTTGAAAGCATTGGAGATCACAATGGATAGGTAACCATTGAACTGGGTGCAGGTTTGCCCAAACAAATTATATGTGCACAGACGCTCCCGGGGAGGCTGATCGAGAATCTTCACCATGCAGGAGATGGTGCCGTCGCCATTATCATGAATTTCAATGCCAGTAAACCTCGAGCACACTGCAAAACCAAAGCCACATTTTGGATTCTTTAAATAGCATGACACGTGTGCTGAAATTGACATGGCTGGCATTCAGAGCGGTACCCCGCATCCCAAGCAATCAGAAAGATAGCCATGCAAATCCAATGTCCAATTTACGCATAAGTGGCATGTACCAGCGCAGCAAGGGCAGGAACAGACCCCTACTCAGAGTTCATCCCTGGAAGAGTCTTCTCAGAACTGTTGCAAACTCCCCATACTGTGCCCTGCCTCTTGTTGTTCCTTCAAAGCCATGGGCAGCCACAGCACATTCTGGGAAAGCTGCAGCACCGCTAAGCAGGGCCACACACGTGGCCACACAATCTCCAGTAGGCACAGGTGTTTCTCTCGCCAGCCAGCCCAGAGATTAAAATGGCAAGTCAAACGCATTGTTGGGCAATAGTGGAAGGGAAGTCTGGAAAACAGGTGGCTAAAGAGCTGACAGAAATGTGCCTTCAGCCTCGGCGGTCTACGAATGAGCTTGCCTTACCAACTGGCTGGGCATCAGTAAAATTTGTGAAGCATGATGCTGGTGCCGGTGCCACGTTCCTGATTGTGGCGGGGGTCATGGGTGGTGCCGGTGGCTGCAGTGGTGCAGAAGGAGGCAAAGGGCTGCAAAAACGAACAATTCCCATTCTTCCCGAATCTCATTGAGCAAAGTTGGCTTGTTACCTCTTTCTTGAGCAAACAAGGACTGGTCTGTAATACTTTGCTGACCCATTCAATGTAGTGCTGCTTTGAGTGTTTCTGAACAAAACTCGGAGAAAGACAAGGGAAAAAAGCTGCCGTTGACAATCATTTTGCAACTGGTGCAGTGAGAAATCCATCAAGTTGGAGGACAGGTTTAACAGCACAAGGACTTAAGACAGCCTTGTCGAGGCAAATTGATGTATAAATGCTGTTGCTAACTGTGCAAAGTTGTCTTTGCTTATCCATTTGGTGGCTGGCATGACCAGGGCTTTGCAACCACTGACAGAGACACTTTCTGAGAGTAGACATCTCTCGGAGCATGAGACAAGTGCGGCCACTTTGCAATGTAGTCTGTAAATGTTGCACACCTCAAACTGACATTGAGGAGACAGCTACCATTGAGCGACATGTAAAAGTGTACCTGCATTGTGCTGGAGGGACGTATGTACAGATTTGGCTGCTGTTAGTCAGGACCTCATTGCATGCCACTGGGACTCTGACATCACTGGAGATGTTGTTATAGCATCCCATCATGACTTTGATTGGCTCTAGTGCTGAGGCGGAGAAAGGTCCACTGAACCGTGCAAAGAGACGAACGCCTGGATCTGATTTTGGGGCAGTGACCATTCCAAGTCCGGAGAAGCTAAGCAGCGTTGGGTTTCCATCAACATAGATATACCCCGGAGGGCACCTGAGCCCAGAGAAGGTGGTCATATCTGCAAAAGCTGTACCGTATACATCAATTACTGTGAAGTCGTCCGCAACCAGCTGGTAAAGGCTGTTTAGGCCAGGCAGCCCAGTCAACATGCTCTGCTGATTTGGTGCATCCTCTAAAACTACCACTGAGGTGACTTGGAGAAGGCCTGTGAGGAAGACGGGTGCGATGGGCTTGGGAATGGGAAGGTAAAGTCCATAACGATAGTGGCGTACATATACGTTTAACGAGCTCCGCATTACCTTCACTGAAGCCAGACCAAGGTTTTGAAGCCAGATCTCCATGTTGGCTTCATAAGCTGCAGCCGTCAGATTCCGTAGATTTTTGAAGTACAGGTCAAGGCGAGGATTCAGTGTCCCACACTCTTGCTGATACAGTGAGATTGGATTTGTACAGCTGGCGCTTATCTGATCTCCTCCAAATTGCACGATAAGCTCGCAGGTTCTATCGCCAAAGTCATAGACCTCAATGACGTCACTTAAACCACCGCAAACTGCGCAGAAAACATCCATCAGGGTCTGGAAAGATGTTTGGCAGGGTCAAGTAGAGTTCGTGCACTGACATGAGCAGCGACTTCATCAATCAAAGTCAGCAATCACAATCTGGAGACTCGAAGTGGAAGAGAGGGATGACTGACCAGGAAATGCAGTGAAGACCTTCGGACATTCTGCAGAGGGAGGTGGTACTGGTGGTGGAGGCGGGAGTGGTGGGGGATAAGGTGGTGGAGAATATGGTGAAGGGGGAGGTGGTACTGGTGGTGGAGGCGGAAGGGGTGGGGGATAGGGTGGTGGAGAATATGGTGTAGGGGGAGGTGGTACTGGTGGGGGAGGTGGAAGGGGTGGGGGATAGGGTGGTGGAGATCTTGCCAATACCGAGGGAGGCGGTGCCCTGTCACAGCAGCAAAGCGTCTTGATAGAAAATCTTCAAAAGAAGGACAACATGTGTGTGGGTATGGGGAGGAGAACGACCGAGGATTGCCAGTTAAGGACGTAAAATGCTGCCATGACAGCACGTAGTTTCAGCCACCACTCTTGTGTCTTCAATAACAAGTTTCCGATGACTGGTGGAACCCTCGTGACTGTTGTTAATCAGAGCTAGATGCTTGTCCTATGTTTGGAAGCTACTTTAGAATATCTCCTGGGCTTGCAGAAACGGCTGAATTATGTCATTGGAAGAATAAAAGGACTGGTACCAGCATGAGCATGCAGAAGTGAATGTGCCAATGCTTGTATGAAACAAGAATCGTAAGTGTTTGAGTCCTACCATAAAGGTCATTGTACACGTCTTATAAATGCTTCCAAGTCCCCCTTCTTGTTGCTTTCCCCCCAGCTCGCCCCTTCTTGACACCCTTCCTCATCCTACCAGTCCCTTCCCCTTTCCTTCTGCACTCCAATTATTTTCCCTCGTCCCAACCCCAATAACTTGACCCCCCCTTTCCCAACAGGCTTTTTTCTAAAATATCTCATGGCATGTGGCTCTATGTAAACCTCTTCCCCTGGTATCTGGAGCACTGAATGCTCCTTCCTGTCAACCCCCCCACCCCTCTCGTGTGATACCCACAATGTCACTTGCACTTTCTTAATAATTACGGCTTATCTTCCTTATCACCCAAAACACAGCATTGCATTCTCCCAATAGGGTCCCTCTCCTGGCGTTTTCCGTACTCCAGATGCCTTGGGTTGTCATCAACACATATGTTACATAGAAGTAAGTTATGGTACACTTAATCACAATACTTCTACTGGTTCCACCATGCAAGGGTCGATTGGTAGTTACAGTATCCCCTTAATATAAATCTAAATTATGTAAGGGCATACACTGAGGGAGAGCAAGATCCCAGCAAGTAGTTGGAATCCCCGGGAGTGTAGACCTCACTCGGGTCACAGCAGGCACGGCAGTGCTTTCCCTTCCAGCCGCAAACGTAGAAACAAGATGGTTCTCTGCTGTCAGGTATCACATCAAATACCTGATGGCACTCCTCGTAGCTGTGCGAGCAATTTTTCCCGTTCTGGAGGGCTCGCAGAACTGTGACGGATCCCTTTAGAACTTCCGAGTCAATGTCAAACGTCGCAGTCCCAGTTGAAACAGCTGCCAGGAATATATACAGGAGGAGACCCTGCAATTATAGCGACCCACCTGTCAACCAACCGTCTGAAGAACTCACGATAAGCAGAAAGCGGACTCCTCACCTGCGATGTGCGTCTCGTTTTGCTTTGTGAAATACTGGTACACTGCATGTGGTGACTACGAATATATAACAGGATTCAAGCCTCACAAGTAGCAAACCTCAATTCCGAGCCCGATAGCCCTTGGGGGGCCTTTCGTTGAACGACAATTGGTGCACGATATTTCCTCACAGACTTTAAACATTCCTTGATAGAGCTTAATGGTACCATTTGAAAGTTGAGGGGTGTCCATCCCGTTGCATCATGGCATGTCGAGAAGTCTGACATTTGGACTAGCAGTCCTAGGACAGCCACATTTCAAACGGAGGGGTCGCTAACGGGGATCACTTTTTGTGACTCAGGCCAGGAAACTCCGATTATTTCGGAATTCCCGATTTTTCGAGCGGTGTGACCCCATCCGAGTCGGATGATCCGACCAGAATTCACCGACCGATCACCGATCCGACCACAAATCACCGAATTCAACGATCAGACAAGAATGCAACTCCTTGCTTTCATACCAGCAAATCTGAGGCGCATCATGCAAAGGACTCGCATCATGCAAGGAGCATTCCTCACTGTGGAATCCACAGCCCTAATAACATAATATGCCAGCGGAACAACGGGAACGTTCCGGAACAAGGACTGTTCTGCTATTGGCAGGTCCTATCTTTAGGGTTAAGGAGTGAGCGTTGAGGTTTCGGCATATGGCTGGTCCAATCTTTAGGGTTTGCGGTTAGGGATCAAAAGGAATAGCGGAACAGCGGAACAGATCCAGCGGAACAACTATATGTTCCGATTGCATACTCTCCCTGATAAACACTCATGATGACCGATGAAGAAAGACATTGAGATGCAAAGGACGCTACCCTGCACGCTTTGGGCCTCTGGAGTTTGAATCGAAGAAGCACTTGCAGTGGTCGGATTATGGCCCAGGTTCAAGCCGACCCTGAAGTGCGAGCTTTCTGTAAGAACGCCCTCTCTGTCTCTGTCGCACTGTTCGTCTGTGGGGCAATGGTTGATGGCGTCACTTAACTAGTGACAGCTGTGCACACGCACGCGCGCACTCTCTCTCTCTCTCTCTCTCTCTCTCTCTCTCTCTCTCTCTCTCTCTCTCTTTCTCTCTCTCTCTCCCTCTCTCTCTACCTTTCTCTCTCTCTCTCTCTCTCTCTCTCTCTCTCTCTCTCTCTCTCTCTCTCTCTCTCTCTCTCTCTCTCTCTCTCTCTCTCTCTCTCTCTCTCTCTCTCTCTCACACACACACACACACACACACACACACACACACACACACACACACACCACACACACACACACACACACACAGAGTGAGAGGGGGGAGTGAGTGAGTGAGTGAGTGATATATATATATATATATATATATATATATATATATATATATATATATATATATATATATATATATATGTATGTATGTATGTATGTATGTATGTATGTATGTATGTATGTATGTATGTATGTATGTATGCATGTATACACCCAGGCACACACGGGCGCGCAGGCGTGCATTCACACGCACGCACGTGCACACACACACATTCACGCACACACACACCCACACACGCAAGCAAACACACACAAACACACATACACACACAGACGCATGCACGCACGAACGCACGCGCACACACACGGGCGTGCACGCGCACACACACACACGCACACACACACACACACACACACACACACACACACACACACACACACATGCCCACGCACCCACACCCAAACCCACATACACACACACATACAGAGAGAGGAGAGAGAGAGAGAGAGAGAGAGAGAGAGAGAGAGAGAGAGAGAGAGAGAGAGAGAGAGAGAGAGAGAGAGAGAGAGAGAGAGAGACAGAGAGACAGAAAGCGACCAGGACACGCAAGCACACACACCTGCGCGCGCGCACACACACACGCACACACTGTTGAGTTCTGAACGTTATTAGTTAATGCCCTGTGCTTTAATTGATCTTCATGTGTGCACTATTAAGATATGGGTCCATTGAGAACATAAGTTACCTTGAAACACGGTAGGTTGTGAACGCTTTCGAACATAAGGTACAATCTGATCTAGATTACACGTTTGTCTGGTGAACTCTTAAGGCTGCCCCACCGGTGTGAATGCCAACTGGTTGTGAAAGATGCTGGGCATTTCCAAATGCTAGTCTTGTCCTACAGTTGTGCATGATACTCAGCAGACAGTCGTACGGACTGCAGCTGGAGTAACTTCGTCTACTGACGACCTGTCTGCCGTTTACAGGATACGCCAATGCCCATAACCTTTTACAGGTTATGTGCCCACGCCCTTCCAGCTGAGCCAAGGGCAGACAGGAGTGCATGTCATCATCGGATGCATCTGTACTGGGTTTTCCACGGACTCGCCTGACGGCAAGAAGGGGAAACAAAGGAACGATTGGACAACGAAGATCTGGTAACTGGGATTCATGTGTCCCTTGCTCCATGCTCAGAGTGTCCT
>KV908625.1:116631-179495 GCA_002005505.1 Botryococcus braunii
TTTCCAGACCCTGATGGATGTTTTCTGCGCAGTTTGCGGTGGTTTCAATGACGTCATCCAGGTCTATGACTTTGGCGATAGAACCTGCGGGCTTGTCGTGGAATTTGGAGGAGATCAGAGAAGCGCCAGCTGTACAAATCCAATCTCACTGTATCAGCAAGAGTGTGGGACACTGAATCCTCGCCTTGACCTGTACTTCAAAAACTTACGAAATCTGACGGCTGCAGCTTATGAAGCCAATATGGAGATCTGGCTTGAAAACCTTGGTCTGGCTTCAGTGAAGGTAATGCGCAGCTCGTTAAACGTATATGTAATCCACGGTCTTTTGGGACTTTACCTTCCCATTCCCAAGCCCATCGCACCCGTCTTCCTCACAGGCCTTCTCCAAGCCGCCTCAGTGAGAGTTGTGGAGGTGGCCTATCAGAGCATGTTGACTGGGCTGCCTGGCCTAAACAGCCTTTACCAGCTGGTTGCGGACGACTCCACAGTGATTGATGTATTCGGTACAGCTTTTACAGATATGACCACCTTCTCTGGGCTCAGGTGCCCTCCGGGGTATATCTATGTTAATGGAAACCCAAAGCTGGTTAGCTTCTCCGGACTTGAAAGGGTCACTGCCCCAAAATCAGATTCAGGCGTTTTTCTCGATGCACTGCGCAGTGGACCTTTCTCCGCATCAGCACTAGAGCCAATCAAAGTCATGATGGGATGCTACAACAACATCTCGAGTGTTGTCGGGGTCCCAGTGGCCTGCGATGAGGTCTTGACAAACAGCATTCAAATCTGTACATACGTCCCTCCAGCACAATGCAGGTACACTGTGTATTCTCATGTCGCTCAATGGTAGCTGTCTCCTCAATGTCAGTTTGAGGTGTGCAACATTTACAGACTACATTGCAAAGTGCACGCACTTGTCTCATGCTCCGAGAGATGTCCACTCTCAGAAAGCGTCTCTGTCAGTTGTTGCAGAGCCCGGGTCATGCCAGCCACCTAATGGATAAGCAAAGACAACCTTGCACCGTTATCAACAGCATTTATACATCAATTTGCCTCGACAAGGCTGTCTTAAGTCCTTGTGCTGTTAAAGCTGTCCTCCAACTTGATGGCTTTCTCACTGCACCAGTTGCAAAATGATTGTCACCGGCAGCTTTTTTCCCTTTTCTTTCTCCGAGTTTTGTTTTGAAACACTCAAAGCAGCACTACATTGAATGGGTCAGCAAAGTATTACAGACCAGTCCTTGTTTGCTCAAGAAAGAGGTAACAAGCCAACTTTGCTCAGTGAGAAAAGGGAAGAATGGGAATTGTTCGTTTTTGCAGCCCTTTGCCTCCTCCTGCACCACTGCAGCCACCGGCACCACCCATTGCCCCCGCCACAATCAGGAACGTGGCACCGGCACCAGCATCATGCTTCACAAATTTTACTGATGCCCAGCCAGTTGGTAAGTCAAGCTCATTCGTAGACCGCCGAGGCTGAAGGCACATTTCTGTCAGCTCTTTAGCCACCTGTTTTCCAGACTTCCCTTCCACTATTGCCCAACAATGCGTTTGACTTGCCATTATAATCTCTGGGCTGGCTGGCGAGAGAAACACCTGTGCCTACTGGAGATTGTGTGTCCACGTGTGTGGCCCTGCTTAGCGGTGCTGCAGCTTTCCCAGAATGTGCTGTGGCTGCCCATGGCTTTGAAGGAACAACAAGAGGCAGGGCACAGTATGGGGAGTTTGCAACAGTTCTGAGAAGACTCTTCCAGGGATGAACTCTGAGTAGAGGTCTGTTCCTGCCCTTGCTGCGCTGGTACATGCCACTCATGCGTAAATTGGACATTGGATTTGCATGGCTATCTTTCTGATTGCTTGGGATGCGGGGTACCGCTCTGAATGCCAGCAACGTCAATTTCAGCACACGTGTCATGCTATTTAAAGAATCCAAAATGTGGCTTTGGTTTTGCAGTGTGCTCGAGGTTTACTGGCATTGAAATTCATGATAATGGCGACGGCACCATCTCCTGCATGGTGAAGATTCTCGATCAGCCACCCCGGGAGCGTCTGTGCACATATAATTTGTTTGGGCAAACCTGCACCCAGTTCAATGGTTACCTATCCATTGTGATCTCCAATGCTTTCAACAGGACTGCGCAGACCTATGTTGAACCTGACATTTACAAATGGCTGACAATTATGGGGCTGGGATCACTGACTGTCTTGAACGGGCCCCTTTCTGTCTTTGTCGACAATCGGGTTCAACCCATCCCCGTTAGCATTTCCCCAGTGTTCCTGGCCAGCCTCCGCAAAGCTGAGTCGATTCGCATTCTCGAGTGCGATCTGGATTGCAACAGCGATTTTCCAAGGTCGAGCCACCCCGCGCCTCACTGCATTTCCAAGATTTGAGGTCCCTCTCAGGTCTAACATGTGTATTCCCACGCCCTTATTTGAAGATTGAAAACAACGTTAACATGACCAGCTTCAGAGGTCTGGAGGCCTTGCGGCCTGGGATCATAGGACTTGTCAGGGTAGATGCACAGGGCAGTGGGCCCTTTGTGACTGCAGAGTCACTGTCAGCACTCAGGCATGTGGCAGGGTGCTCGGTATCTGGGGAACCTCCGAATCCTGACCTCCAATCATCTTTCACAATACCAGTGGGATGCGACAACTTCATTCACGATGCCGTTGATGTGTGCACCTACCAGCCCCAAACCTGCAGGTGAGTGCCGCATGGCCCTCTCAAGTTTAATGGACGTACTCTTGCTATTATTTGTGCAACACATGTGTGGCTTGAGACTCGTGAAGGTCACATGGACCCCCGGATTAGACTTTGCCCGATAAGGTAGCGTATTGCAATTATAAAAATGTGTCAATGTGCCGATGCATGCTCTTCCATATTAGCCTGTTGCGGCGTGCGAAAGGCCTCTGAGATTCCTTCACGGAGCCTGGGGTGCAGCTTTCCACCTCCTCCATCTGGGAGCTTCTCAGCCTTGGCCCCTGCTGCCTGCCCTGCTACTATCACGGCCGCTCCAGGTACACCCCTTCGGCACTTGATAATTCGCCCCTCTCATCCGGGAGACCCACACCCGCACATAGCCACATGCACATACCCCCACAAACATGGATGCGCATCCGCGGATACCCTCACCCATCTCCGCAAACACATGCAGTGCGCAAACGGGGCTTGTGCCGCACTGGGCGAGTATTCTTCTTAGAACGCCCACAGCAACCTTGCCTGGACTGATTTCTCTTATTCTTTTTCCCCTCCTGAGTTCTTCAGGCACATGCACCTGTCCAGTTCCGCGCTGTCTTATACTGTCTTGTCCTGCCATATCCTCTTCCCTTCTCTCCAGGCCCCCCCCCCCTGCCATGTCCTATCAAGTCCCGTCCTTTCCAGATCCATCCTGTCCTGTCATATCCTGCCCAGTCCCGCCCCCTGTCCTATCCACTCCCGCCCTGTCCAATCTTATCCATTCCCGCCACATTCCGTCCTATGCATTCCTGCCCCTTCCTGTCTGTTCCCACCCTGCCCTGTTCACCTTTGTCCTGTCCGTCTAGTGGATCCCGGTCTGTTTTGGACTCTGCCAGTTTCCCCAGCCCTGAAGACATACTGAAACCTCAAACTGCAATGCATCAAGCTACGAGAGCGTTCTAGCAGGCAAACCCTCTTATCCGGCACATGGATCATTCAACCCCCCTCTTAAACTTCTTGCCAAACCTACTTGAAATGACACTGAGGTAGGGCAGTCTCGTGATTGTAGAACCTGGGATGGCTCGTGGACGTGTAGTCTTGTTCTGTACACCATGCAGAGGACAATCAGCGCAAATGATGCCTCTTTACGCTGAAAATTCACATGTGTGTGTGAATGTGCGCGGGCATGCGCGCGCGTGTGTGTGTGTGTGTGTGTGTTGTGCACGCACACATTGCGCCCCCCCCCCCCGGGGGGTTTCCCGGCACGGGGGGGGGGGGATGCTGGGTGCCCTCTAAAAGTGTCTAGTGATGCAAAGCAACCTTGAAGTAAACTGAACAGACACCTGCGCCGATTTCCTGCCTGTAGAACACCAGAAAGTTCAAATTGCAAAGGAGCAGGACACTTGCCTTTGATTGTTGTCATCCGGCAATCCCGCAGCATGTATGCATAACCACTGACTAACATGATATGTGACGGACAGTGTGTGGAGCAAACACAACCGACACGGTGATTGTTACCGACTACGGAAACGGAACATGCACGGCTGTTTTTCTTTCCACAACCCCGACCTCTAGCCAGTGCAACACCCCACTCTTTGGCAAGACTTGCAGTGCTCTCAATGCAAGCCTCTTCATCTACTTGGAGCAAGGCAACGCAAGCGTACCCTTCAGCGCTGCGGTGGACCAACACCTCACAAATTTGGGCCTGGGCGCACTTGAGGTCATTTATGGTGAGCTGGGTGTTTACGTCAGTCGCCTCAAGGTCGCCACCGGAACCATCCAGCCCGTCTTTCTCAGCAGCCTCCGCCAGTCCGGCACTGTGACCATCCAAGAATGCCAGAATTGCCAGGATTTCCCTCGACAACCACCACAGGAGCCCGTCCTTGCGGGTTTGCCGGGACTCAGCAGATTGCACCAAATCTATTCACCCCATTCGAGTCTCACCACCCAGGGCTTGAATCATCTGTTTCTTGAGAACACTGCATTCTCCAAGCTGACGTCCTTCAAGGGCCTGAGATGTCCTCCTGACGGCATCGGGCTATTTAAAAACTCAAACTTGGGTTCGTTCAAGGGGTTGGACAGCATCACTGCCCCATCAACACAAAGTGTGGCTCTGGTGGCTACGGGGAGCGGGCCTTTCACGAATGTTGACGCCTTGTGGGCCTTGAAGAGTATCATGGGATGCACAGCAGCAGACAGTTCCGTCTCAGTCATCATACCTGTGGGTTGCAATACCACCTTGACAACAGTTGCGGATGCTTGCAAATTCAACGGCATGAAGCTTCCCTGCAGGTGCGCACATCGGTATGAGGCGGGTCCGTTTTGGGGCAGGAAAAGTTCTTGGTAAAAGGGAGTCAAATGCCTGTGGTTGCAACCACTTTCAAAGAACTCCAATTTTTGGAACAGACGTTGATGGTTATTACGGCCCTAGGGGCCCATGTACATGTTCCCTCCAAAAGTTGAAATGAACGCTTCCCAAAGTTATGTCTTGTTCCCTTTAAAGGAACCAAGCCCTTCTGCGCATCTGCTCTATGCATGCTTCTTCTCAAGGAACGTAGCCTCCCATAACAACAATTATGAATGCGCAAAGTTTCTATTGTCTCACCTCTTACCCATGCGAATCACTGTCAGATAATCGGATCATCTTGACACCCTCCTGATAACATGCAACATCCGGACACATTTCCACACCTTTCTTTCACGTGCCTTTGCACCGGGTCATATCAAAAGCTCTCTGGCTTTCACTGTGTTGACCTTTTGCAGTCCACATTTTAATGCGGCATGCCATGACAAGGGCATGCTAAGCCATGCATTCCAGAGTCCTCTTGGTTCAAGCCATCCTGAAGATGAAGTTGTGACATTTGCCACTATCGATTTGCCAAGTAACAAATGTTGATTCTTGTTTGTCGAGTTTAAATGTGACATGCAAGCAACAACGTTTAACTGCAATTTCTTGCATGTTGTTGCAACATTTAAGCACCGTTATCTTACACACCTTAAATGCAGGTAGCATCCATGTTGGCATGTGTCCCTTTCACCATCAACCAAGGGATAGGTACTGTTAAAACAGATGTGTACTCTTAAAAAGCCTCTACTGCACTCCACAACTACAACTACAATCTTCTACTATACTTGAATAAGATGTGACGTTGATCAACCTCGTTGTTGACAGGCCAACTCCTTAGGATGCCCGAGCCCCAATCCACGTCTGGTACAGCCAACCCCTACTTTGGTAGATTCAAAACCTTTCAAAGGAAGAGCTCAAAGCCTGTCCTACTGGAGCCCAGGCTAGGTCTGGATAGTGCTCAGGCCCCGCCAAGGTAGAGTCAAAGCCCTGTCCTGCTAGAGCCCAAACCCTGTCTGCTAGGGCCCTGTATAGGTAGAGTTGAAGCCCTGTCCTGTTAGAGATCAAGCCCTGTTCTGCTAGAGCTCAAGCTCGGACCTGGGAAAGCCCAAGCCCCATCCTGGTTAGACTCAAATTCTATAGATTCCTGTCCTGCTGTAAACAACGTTGCCCGAGCCCCGTCTTGGTATGTGAATATATGCAGCCATCACTTGTGGCCAAGCACTTCTCATCTTCAAGTGTGCTGGACATTTTAACTTAGGTTGAGAAGTTGGAGTACAAAATTCTATTGTGGAATGAAATGGGCGGAGGGAATTCCAAATTCGAATGCATGGTCGTGAAATGTGAAGGCGAGCGCTGATGCTTGAAATGCATCTGACAAAGGAGCTTGACAAGTTCATGTCATGCACAGTGCAAATGCAAGAAGTTTTGATACTCTTCCCCCAGTTTTTGGGGCTGGAAGATGTGTGTCATGTGACGTGTCAAAGAAAGATGCACTGACTCGGCATATTTATAAACTTCTGTTTGAGGACCTTCACGAATCAAATTGCATGTATAGTTGGCAGATATACCTGCCAGGATATTGGAAGTCTCGCGCCCCCGCTAGATAGACTGATTGCATGCAATTGCCAGGGGTGATATGGATATTTATAGCCGCATCCTATTAGCATACTCCCAAAAGAGGGAGAAGAATGAATTCAAAGAATTCGAGAATTTATATGTAACATAAATTCGTTCGAATTTCAAATTACAGTGGGCACGTTGTGATGTGGCAATGTAGTTCTAGAAGATCTTCTAGATCTAGGAACTCTTTCGGCCATTCTGATTGATGGAGTGATCACATAGGGGATCATAATCATGGTTATTTTGCCCCTGTGAATGCATGCTACCTTTGCAGACAAGTACATGATCGTCTGTTAGCTTGCTAGAATACCATGTGCGTACGGAAACAGGAAGAGTACTACACTAGTGATAGGGCGGGGTGAGTCCTTCGGGGAAGAGGGGGAGAAATTGCTTGAAAGAGGCAAACCACTTTAGTGACATGTGGTGATTTGTATTGAAGAGCCCTAGAGCTGCATATATAATACAGCGCTGAAGGTGGGCATCAGAGCCTGAAAACTTTTCCAGGCTACGAGCTTTTAGGAGCTTGAGACTTTATCATTCATATTTATAAATTAGCCTCTGCATGGGCAGACGCTCTTATGGTCTTCCCAGCGCATAGAGTTAGGAGGGCTTGTGTCAGAGATTTCTTGGAGAACCGCCTGGAGTGGATCTTATTGGTCCCGCCACAAGCGGAAGGCTGCAAAATTGGTTGACAGGCATGAACTGGTTTTGTAATTAGTGATGCACCACTTGATAACTATTCTGCAGAGAAATGGAGCTGTGTATACATGGAGCTTTACTGCAGCTAGGTACCTCATGATATCAGACACTTCATCGGTGACCACTCATTGAACATCATATGACCATGGTGTGTTCAAGTCTCGTTAACGAGACTGATCAGTCTCGTTAACTCTCTCATGAGCTCGATCGCCTTTGCATAAAGCCTTGTCATGATCATCTTGGCCAGTCAGATTCAATGATTGAGGTTGCAGCCTTGCGAGGTTTGCAACCTGGCAATTGGTTTAATTGGTGCGAAGCATCGATGCTATCTAGCTAGGCTGCTGGTGATACTGGCATGTCAGTCAGGGCATGTTAGTAAGTTACCACAACCTCATAATTGCTTTGAAGAAATACCAATGGATTCATTAATCAGGGTACTGTGCAGCTTGTCACATCGCATCAGTGAACGCATCTCATATATATCTAGTTACAACCAGCAAAACCAGCACTAAAATGTGTCCTATAGGTACCTGTATATACGGAAAGACAAGTGCCCATACAGAGTGGGGTTTCAAAATATAACTAATAGCTGTACAACATTGACAAGTATATGTTGTACCGGTATTATTGTGATTGCAAACCCCACTCAATGTAGTTGCATGTCTACTGAGACATGACGATAAGATAATTATGTAGGTCTACAGATATCTGATACGATGTACTAATTGGAATCGATCTACTTAAGTATTTCGATCCCACTCATTATTGTGGACCTTTACAACATGCGACAACTAGAAGAGTTAGTGTACCTGCCCAGCAGTGACCAGCTGGCACGGCTAGGCCATATATAGATCAAGAAAGAGCGAGGTCAGATCAGGAACTAGGCTACACACACACACACACACACACACACACACACACACACACACACACACACACACACACACACACACACATCTAGACTAAATAATATATGCTCTCTTAATGAGACGATATCATTGGAATTGCAACTTCCGTTTGGTGACTTTAGAGTTCAAATCTAGTTCAATTAAGTTACGTAAATTTAGAGGTTAAAACCTTGGGAGACATTTAACTATACAACCACTCGCTGCTCACGTGTAAGCACATGTGCCAGCGCATGTGTCACGGCCAGGCAGCCTTACAAGTACTAGTGGGCCAACCTTCAGCGCTGAAGCTGAAGAAAAACATGAGCCACAAAGCATATCCACTGAACTTGTAATATTTTATCATACAAAATTCAAAATATTGCATTATGTTTGTGCCGGAATATGGTTAACAATTTCCACGGTCCTAGATCGTAGCCTCCATACGCAATAGAGCTCTGTTATGACTTATAAACGGACATGCGTTACAAACATTGCATTGAAGTACAATTGTTTTTGTACTGCTGGCCCATGGGTTGATCAAATTTGTTGATTAGTTCTCATTCAGACGATGCAGACATGGCATTACCAGTCTGCTCTTCCTCTCTGTCTCACATTGCTGACAGATATGTCAGCAATGTGAGACAGAGAGGAAGAACAGACTGATGTGCATTTATGCATGATTTGCTCACTGGGGTCTTGGCCTATATCTGTTAATCAACTATAAATGCTCTTGCATGCTCATTCTCACAATGCAGACATATAAAGAGGCCATGCATGGCCTTTTTATGCAAATTATAATGTCTTCGGATTCTACTGTTCTCTACAGTTCAACTATTCAATCTCACCATGCGGGCATGACCCTAGGGTGGCCACTTATTCGCTTCCCACTATCTTTTCAATGGTTTAACTCCTCCTCATTCTCACCATCCAGACATGGCCTCCTCACTCTCCTCTCATTCATAAAAAAGTCCATATGGCCTCCTCACTCTCCTCGCATGCATGTTCTTCTCATCCTCATCTCGTTCCATGATCCGACTCATTTCACCACGTACCATGGGCTCCTCAACGTCTCCCCACTCTGGCCTTCAACGTCTTCTCCCCGTTTTCACCTCTCTATTATATTTTCACCAGCATTCTCCTGCAGTGGATTGGCAGAATGTCTGGCCTTGTACATGCATAAATCCAATATACATATACATATACAGATATTGCAACTGAGGCTTTCCCATATGTGCTGGCAACCGTTCCCAAGCAACCTACACCGTCCTGGCCAACTTGCACGGGGCTTCGAATGCCCCGAGCCGCGCCTGCGCACGACCCAGAGCTGGTCCAACAATCCCAAGTGCTGCGGCTCTGGGACGTTCTTCCCGTACGCCTGCGAGGTGGCGCTTTTGAAGTAGACAAATGAGCGGACGGTATACCGGTAGGCAGGACCTGCAGGCCATCTACGATCGATCGTAGATGGGGATATCCTGCAGACCCGGAGAAGCCGATCCTCACCGTCAAAAGGCACCTGGCACGACCCGGAGTGGCTGAGCCTCTCCCTCCCCCTCCCCCCCCCCCCCCCCGCGGCGGGAAAGAGTGGGCGCCGGGGTTCCTCCGGTAGGGCCTCCCAGGACATCACCACCCTGAAAATGAACCGCTTTAAACGAAACACAAAAGAAAAAAGGGCCGCGGTAACTTGAATGGTGCTAGGAAAGGCGCCTAAGGACACAATGACGCAAATGAGTCGTCTCGAGTCACGAAACGTGATCACGAAACAACCAGTAAGATCTTTGGAGTAATCTCTACAGTAATATAGCCCAAAGACAGACGGCCTGATAAATTAAATTAGATTAGAAAGAAAACATACCATGACCGGTCGGAAATCCAACAACAAGAACTAGAAGGGCGACCGCCGGCGCAGCCCCCAGCTAGGGTAGCAGGATGAGAGCGAGTGGGGTGCAGGTCGTGAGTAGATAGGGTCAAAAGAGAGTCCGGCAGCCGAAAAACGAAAAGACTGAAAGCCTGATAATAGAAGTGGGAGTAGAGCGGGACTGAGAATCAGCAAGTTATCTATATGCGGCGGAGCGGCTCAAAGATAATAGGGAGGAAAAGTGGAAATAAAGAAGTGTATCGCAACGAATGACGTAGATACCGTACAACAAGCACGCCAAACCTAGGGTGGAACTTCCACCGTGGAAGAAAGAAGAAAGAATTACATCAACCCAGCCCAAAGGGCCTGATGAGATGGTAACAAATAAACCAACGGTATATGAAACACTTGCACCGTGGAAGAGCAAGAGGGGTTAGCTGCGATGGACTCGGCCACTCCGGTCTCGGGGGGGACTGGAACCTGTACCTCGTCATTTGAAATATCCTGCGCCTCGTCAGGGGTCACCATTCTTGAACCCGTGCTGCATGATATTCCCATGGCCGTCCTTTCCTTAATTCTCGATGAAATGTTGTCTTCCTGCATCCTGTGGAAGAGTCAATTGTGGATTTTCCTTCGAAAGGTAATATGGTAGTCGTTGCATGGTAGTCTTAAGGCACCAAGCTTTCTCCGTCACATTTGTGGTACACCAAGAAGCTTGAACGCATTTGGATACTTGTGAAGCGCAAACATGAAAGTCTTTCTCATTCGAGTGGTTGTCTCCACGGCAGTCCTCTTCGGCGGCTCCCGCCCCTTTTACGTCGGCAAGTCACACGTACACACAGTTGCCATGTTCATCACATTATGAATCAAAACAAATCATCTGGTCTATGGTTTTTCTGTCGCAGATCCATCTGTCCGTTAATAACTTTGATCAAATCCGTTAACAACTTTGATCAATTGTTTGGCTTGCAGATGGTGCTACTGGGAACGACGTTATTCCTACTGAATCTCCATCGTTGAAATCCAAGTTACGGATCTACCCTTTCTCTCTTGTACTCTAAACGTACGGTTCCAGTCGTTCCTACGATCTGTTGACCCACCATGGCGACAGCCGTGGGCAACTCTACCGCTGGCGGAGTTCTCTCTTGGAACCAGGATTGGCTGTACAAGCTAGCTGCATCCGACGCCCCATAACAAAAGTCTTGGAAGAATATCTACGTGCAAGGTCACAGCAGTGCACAAATCTTTGAAGCTGCTCTGAGAACACTAGGTTCCAAGCAAGCAATTTTGGTCAATTACCGGCCAACTTTTGTAAAGTTTCTTTTAGAACATAATATAGTCAGGCAAGTTAAAATCTGAGAGGACCTGTTATGGGTGCATGCAGGACATATGATACATCTGGCAAGGAGGGACTCAAGGTTTCTACCAGGGCTTCTCAAGCTCCGGATCCTATACATGATGGCCTACCTGTGCTCAACTACACAACGCTTTTTAAGGACTATTGCTTCCTCTTTGGAGGAACACTCTGAACAGTTCTGGGCCACCAGAACTGATTCATGATCCCATCTTGACATACTACGGGGCATCCCCAGTTCAATTTTTCTTTGGAAGGGTCGTAGAATCTCCATGTGGACCTTTTGACTGGGTAAGGACTCGAGCTCTGTCCAGAGGCGAGGTCCAGGCTTCCATACCTGCACATTGGCAGTCTGAGTGCACTCTGGTGCTTGTACATTGCTTTTGAACGAGCAACCGATGCAAGCTGTACATGTACAACATATTCCCCTGTGTTTGTGCGTGCAGCGGTTTCTGACGCTTCCTTTGCATCGGCAGGTCGTGCACGTCTTGGTGGCCAAGTTCAATGGCTTTGCGGGGCCGGAACCTGGTCTCCGACTCACACAAGCCTGGTTAGACAACCCCAAGTGCTGTGGTTCTGGAACGGTGTTCCCATACCCTTGCGAACTAGCAGTTTTCAAGTACACGCCGCAGCCAGGGGGAACTGAGGACCTGGCATTGTACAGCCCCACCGACACTGCACACCCCATCCTCACGATCAAGGGGATCTGGTACTCACCAAGCTGGTTTTCCATCCCCCTCCCGCCCACCTTCACTTGGGCGCCTGGCATTGTGCGGTGGTTGCTTCAAGACATCCTAACGATCACAAATGTCACAGCAAGTGGGGAGCAAGTGAAGATCGGAAACGCGTTGGTCACTGCAAACTTCGGAGATATGCGACTTGGACTCTGTGGCATTGACTCCTGGGAAGGTCCCGCGAGGGCAAAGTTGCCGGGAGAAATCATTCCTGTAGGTGTTGGGTCAAACATCCCCGCAGAGGTGTACTGGCAATTTCTTCCTTACTTCTAGATTATGTGGACTTGGTGTCCTTCCGAGGCGTCATTACAGTAAGTACATTTTTCTCATGTAATACTCGTGGAAAAGCTATGCTGCAGCGTCAGTGTCAGGGTGCGGCAGGCCCTGAGGCATTTTTGCCTGTACCTTATATGTGCAGAGTGTGTGAGCGTGTTTGTGTCTGTGTCTGGGGGCAATGTTGCATGTTGCCAAGTTTGCCTTGTGTGTGCGTACATGCTGGTGTCTGTGTGTGTGTGTGTGTGTGTGTGTGTGTGTGTGTGTGTGTGTGTGTGTGTGTGTGTGTGTGTGTGTGTGTGTGTGCGTGCGTGTGTGCGTGCGTGCGTGTGGAGTTTCCTCCATTGGCAGTTTCCTCCACAGCCTCCTATCAGTATGTGGGGGCTTACCTCATAATTCAGTTCCGTTTGCAAATCGTGGGCGTGTTCACCATGTGTGTTAATTTCCTTGTTCAAGGAAGGATTACAATGGAGGGGGGGATTCTTTGTACTGCGGGCTCACAAGTCCAGTGCACGACAAAGACTTTGGGGGAGGGGGGCATACTGTATCAATGCTTGCAGTAATGCTTCCAAGTCCCCTCGGCCAGCATCATTGCTAACCAAGCTACAACTTGAGGACAACAGGTTCATTCACCTGCATTCAGTTGCACACAAGCACGCACTTGACTTCGGATATTTGACATGCAAGCCAAAACACTGTGTACAAATGTAGAGAAAAAAACTGCAATGGAGACACGTGGTTTGTCACTAAGCATTTCCAAGACGAGGAAATCGGCAGAATTTGAATAGAATCTTCCAGTCTTCAAACGCCTAGCTAGTTTCTGATGTCAAACTTTCTGATGACGAAGTCGGTAGCAGCGACAAGGAAATCGACCTTGTTGACCTCCTTGACATGGAGGTAATTCATCTCAGTAACATCCATTGAAACCTCGCAATTACCACGCGTGCAATGTGTGCGTGTGTGTGTGGGGGGGCGGGGGGGGGGGGTTCGCGTGCGATGTGGGCTTGCAATTCCACGTCTGTTTGTCACAGTTTGCCCCCCCCCCCCCCAGACCCCCCTTTCTATCTGCTCTCTCCCTTATCCTCTCTCCCTTTCCCCCTGATCACTCTCTCCCTTTCGCCCCCGTCTACCTCCCCTCCCCCGCTATCTCCCTTTCTGTTACGATATTTCCCCTTTCCCCTACTTGTGCCTCCATCCTTTCTAGGAGTGATCCTTTAGGCATGTACCTTGGCCTCCTGCTTTTCCGGTGTCCATCAACGTCTTCGTCAATCGTGATTTGAAATGGAACTTGGATTACCGGTTATAAGCATTGGCTTGGAAGGGGCAGGACACATTGGTAGTAGCGTAAGTGAAACCATTATTACAGTGTTTTTAAAATCCACGAGCAAAGATATTCATTTTCTTACTTATAGGAAGCCTACACAGCCATTGGTAGGGAACAAGATGGGCGTTCACAATTTGCATTTGAAGGCCCCACTGCACATTTCAAGGGGCACAGTGGGGGGGGGGGGTTGTTTTTGGAGCTGTTGGAAGTCCATAGAGACATTGCACGGGTTGCAGCTAGGTCCAGACCTAGGCAGTGTTGCGTTTTACAAATTTCAGTTGCGTATACGCTACGGCTGCCTAGTGTTTTTGTGCACTTATTGTTCTGTGAATGCAGTCAAGGAAAAATTGTGGTGTAGCCATGCATATGCATGATCAAGTATACCAACATATTTCCTAACAACTTGTGCAGTCTCTGACGCTCTTCCTACATGGATGTCAGCCGTACCTTATGTACAACTCATTGTTCCAAAGGATCTAAGCTTCCGAGCAGTTGACGTGTATTGTGGGGTTTGCAGTAACGTTGCCTGTGGAACCTGAACAGGAGTATTGAGTCGGTTATCCAGGCCAATGATAGATCCATTTCTAGATAATGCATGCTAGCAGATGCCTGGTTCTTCAATCCAGTCGTTGGTGGGTGTTGAGGTTTTTGATTAGCTCTCCTTGGTGCACCCAGGACATGTACATGGCAGTGCAGGAAGTACTTCAACACCAGAGGGAGAGGGAGTGCTGTGCACACTCCCTTCCTCTCCCGGGCGAACGTGTCATATTTGGTTAGCTGGAAGTTGTGCGCTTCTAAAACTAAATTATTCAAGCTCAACAGTTGGTTTGGCCTTGAATCTTGTTTGATAATTCTAGAGGTTGCTAGACCAGCATATGGTTATGAGTCAACAAAACAGTTTGCATGAATTTGTATTGCTTAATGGTAGGTTTTTAGCGGTAAGGAAGGTGACACTTACTTTCTGCGTGGACTCAAGGGTACATGTGGTAACATGTGGTAAAGTCCTGAGTGCAAGGACATATGCATACGTGGCTAGATCCATAATTAAGAGTTTATAAGCATAGAGTGCTTAATGGTCCATGAGGAGTAGTTTGGTACCCGCAGGTCAGCTGCTTTGTAATACTCCAATCCATGGTCCTTTTCTGATTTCTGCCCATCTTCTGCTACTCTCCACTAAACTATGCACATACGAACACTAGTGTGCACTAGTGGTCTATGGCTTACGTTATTCAGAGTTGTGTTCCCATTGTTGTTGTTGTTTTTTTTTTTTTTTTTTTTTTTTTTTTGGGCTGTTGAAGGGTACTTGTAAAGGTTGCTGCACAGAAGCACTTTCGGAACTATGAAACCATTGACCTGTTAAGATACACTCAAACAGACCCCAGCTTGTTCTCCCTGCACTTTCCCAAATGAACAGGGGTTTGGGAGGGCCATGACTTTCCCATGTGGCTCCCATAGTGCATCATCTTGGGGCTTCCATGGCCACCCCATAACCATACTATTTTGGGTAACCCATGGGGCAGCCTATAGGTCACCATTTTGGGGTACCCATGGCCCTCCCTGAATGCACAATTTTGGGGCACCCAAAAAAAAAAAAAAAAAAAAAAAAAAAAAAAAAAAAAAAAAAACTTAGGGTACCCCATGGGGACCCCAAAAGGTCAGCTTCTGGGGGCCCCATGGCCCTCCCTAAATTTATCATTTTGGGGCGCCCATGGCCCATCCAACACGATACTATTTTGGGTACCCCATGGGTCCCCCAAAGTTCGGCTGTTGGGGTCCCCATGGCCCTCCCTAAATGCATCATTTTGGGGCGCGCATGGCACTCCCAAAACACTGCTGTTTTGGCCTGCCAAAGAGGGCCCCAAAACGGCGCTTGCGAAGGCCAGGCGCTTTTTGGGTCAGGCGCATTTTGGCGTCAGGCGCATTCTGGGTCGACGCATTTTGGGTCAGGCGCTTGGGAAGGTCATAGGGTACTCATCACGTTCCCAAAATTAACAGGTTTGGGAGCCGTTTGGTGTATCTTTGGGGCCCATGGGGGCCCTCCCAAGTGGTTTCAAAAGATAGTATGGGACTTAGGTGAGTAGCAGCAGCAGTAGGCGCTGGCTTGAGGAGCGTGACTTGCCCGACATATGCTCCAATCTACTACAGCCATCATCCCTTAACGTGCCCACAGAAAGCATGATTCTGGAGGACCAGAATCAGCTAGAAGTGTTGTTCCAAAGCCTTCACCGCTGTAAAGGTGGAGCCCTTCATTGTCCACCCTCCCCTGTTTTCTCAGCCCTTGTATTCATCCCTGTGTGTGTTCCCCATTATCTACCCTGATACTGAACTGCTGCAGGCACATGCATGCACATCTGAGGGGAGGGTGGGTTACGTCATGATTCTTCAACCAGTACAAAATCACGTGTGGGTGTACAAATTCATTTGTGGGTAAAATGTGATGTGGAGGGGATAGGGGAGGGGGGTTTGTGGGTTTGGATGTGTGTGTGTTTGTGAGTGGGGATGTGCAGGGGGGTCGGCGTTTGTATGTGTGTGTGTGTGTGTGTGTGTGTGTGTGTGTGTGTGTGTGTGTGTGTGTGAGGAGAGAGAGAGAGAGAGAGAGAGAGAGAGAGAGAGAGAGAGAGAGAGAGAGAGAGAGAGAGAGAGAGAGAGAGAGAGAGAGAGAGAGAGAGAGAGAGCGAGAGAGAGAGAGATGTGGAGGGGGATGGGGGGTTTGGGTGGTGTGTTTATGTGTGTGTATGGGTGTGACGTGGAGGGAGGGGTTAGGGTGTGTGTGTGTGTGTGTGTGTGTGTGTGTGTGTGTGTGTGTGTGTGTGTGTATGTGTGTGTGTGTGTGTGTGTGTGTGTGTGTGTGTGTGTGTGTGTGTGTGTGTGATGTAGAGGGGATAAGGGTGGGAGATAGAGGTGACCGGGGGCAGTTGTGTGTGTTTGTGTACCGGGGGGGGGGGGGGGAGTGAAAGCGTGTCTTAATGATTATCACGCATGCGTAAACTTGTTTTACTATAAACATTTTTTTTTCTGGATGCTCCTTTAGATAAACTCTGTGTGTGTGTGTGTGTGTGTGTGTGTGTGTGTGTGTGTGTGTGTGTGTGTGTGTGTGTGTGTGTGTGTGTGTGTGTGTGTGTGTGTGTGTTTGTGTGTGTGTACGTGTGTGCGTGCGTGCATGTGCCCGTCCAGAAAACAAAGAAGCTCTTAAATTGTCTGTGCTTCCATATCTACCCAGGTGTGGTAACAATTGGTAGTGGTGTGGATTAGTTGCGTGGTAAGGGCTACAGGTGCTGAACAAAGCTCTTTGCGCTACTTCGGAGAAGGACATGCACCTAGCACGGCGATTCTTTCTCCTGGACGTTGCTTGGCATCACAAAGCCCTTTCTCAGGTATGGCCCACTTGAGAGTCTGTGCGCGCGCGCGCGCGCGTGTGTGTGTGTGTGTGTGCGTGCGTGCGTGTGTGTGTGTGTGTGTGTGTGTGTGTGTGTGTGTGTGTGTGTGTGTGCGTGCGTGCGTGTGTGTGTGTGTGTGTGTTTGTCTGTGCGCGCGTGCGAATATGCATGCGTTTGTTTGTCGGTGTGTCCATATGTGCATGGTTGTCTGACTACTTTTCCCCATTTTCCCTGTATTCTGCGCAGATGCCCGTGCCTTCAAACATGTTATGTATCTTGTTTGACCAATCTTGTACTGCTAGTGCTCCTCTTCAAATGCCCCACTTCCAGGGCTTGGGAGGACCGGCTCTTTAGCGGGGTAGTTGGCATGGATGTTTTAGCATGGATGTTTGTAGGCTGCGC
This sequence comes from Botryococcus braunii, assembly GCA_002005505.1. Classification (NCBI taxonomy): domain Eukaryota; kingdom Viridiplantae; phylum Chlorophyta; class Trebouxiophyceae; genus Botryococcus; species Botryococcus braunii. The sequence goes on from KV908625.1 coordinate 134,175, forward strand.
TAGGACTTGGGAGGGTTTGTGCTGGGAGGGTAGTACGAGTGAAGATGGAGCTTTGTCGCAGCAGCCATCCTTCCGGAATTTTGAGAAGTGGGAGTGTGCTTTGGTTGGGGAAGGTGGAGGAAGGACGTAACAGTTGGTTCTTTGGCTCAGAGTACCTTCTTCTGCCTTTGGAAGGTCACATACATGTTGTCTGTGCTTTTGAAGTGCCTTGTATTGGCCATGTGGACCGTTTTGAAAAGTGCAGGAGATCATAAGGTACAATGTACCTTATTGTCTGGTTCATAGTTACACCAAACTTTACGGCTTGTGCCATCTAGATTTCTGATGTTGCTTGGTAGGAGCTGCAGGTGCTAAACAAGACTTCTCTGGGACGGATGTTTTTCCAGTTCAGAGCATGCCTCCAGCATGGCACAACCAGACTTTTGGTCAGGTATGTTTGAACTGCAGAGCAAGTGTGCATGCGCGTGTTTGTGCCCGTGGGTGCCCACACAAGTGTGTGTGTGTGTGTGTGTGTGTGTGTGTGTGTGTGTGTGTGTGTGTGTGTGTGTGTGTGTGTGTGTGTGTGTGTGTGCGTGTGTGTGCGCCCCTGCATATGTGTGCGTGTGCGCGTGCATATGTGTGCGCTGAGTGCTTGCCCTTGTGACTGTGAGCATGCTTATGTTAGTGGGTATGTGTGGGCGTGCCAACTTGCCATGGGGGATTTAAATGTCCAACTACTCATCCATCAGTTTTAATCAACTGTGGAGCATGCATATGGTAAGTTCAATGTGTTAGTTATTTCTGCTGTTTTTTAAGGACACAGTCACATCTTTTGGTTGCTTTCGATGCCCTTGTAATGATGTGTGACTAAGGGTGTGTGTTACAATGTACCATATTTTTGGGCTGGGTGTTTGTGTTGAGTTGTGAACATACATTATAGAATGCCTTGTGCTTTAGGTGATCTTCAAATGTACAACATTAGGAAACGGGTCCACTATCCACATACGGTACCTCGAGACACGTTCAGATGAGGTCTATTTCGAACATAAGGTACATTGTGATCGTGATCACACGTTTGTGATCGAACTCTTAAGGCTGCTGTCGTCGCTTAGTCGGGCAACTGGTTTGGACAGATGCTGGGCATTCTTGATGCTAGTCTTGTCCAATGAATTGCATGTGCTATAGCAGACAGTCGTCCGGACTGGAGATTGAGGCACCTACTTTAACGACCTGTCTGCATGTTTACAGGATACGCCGAATGCCCATAACATGCAATGCAGCCTTGCATGCAATGGCACTCCCAATACTTGGATTGGAAATGCAGGACCTCCATGCGCATTCGAAGGCTATTCAGTCATGCAACAGCTCATTGCAGCTGCGTCTCTTGGGTGGAGCGATCCTCTTCCTTGGCGGCATGAATCTTTTCAGGAAGGATCTCTTTTTGTGGCTGCGCTTTGGACTTGGGAGGGTGGGTTGTGGGCTGGGAGGATTAGGAGTTTGCTTTGGATGGGGAAAAGGTGGAGGGGAGGGTGTACCAGAGTAGCCATGCGTTTGGAAGCTCACAGATGGTGTGTGTGCCGTCAAAAGTTTGTGCAGTACAGCATAAGGTACATTGTACCTTACTGCCTATGCGGTTGAATCGCTGGTTAACAATCAGGCAGATTTGATCTGTCTTCATGATCTACTTATCATGAAGAAGGGCCCTTGCTTATCATTCCAAAACGGAGGGAATTTGAAAAACAGCCATTACCTTGGTGTTTATGCGTGTACTTTGCAAGATTAGTGCTTGTATCGCCGTGTACCAGGTCTTGTGCCATGCATATCATTGTAATATTTGATGCTGCACCTGTGTCACCACCTACTCTCCCATCTTAGGTCAATGAGGGGCAAAAGGTCCAAAATCTCCCTGACTGTTGACCTATTACCCCTGAATGGACCTCTTGCCCAACCTTTTGACCTATTTCCCCCCTCAAATGACCTACTTTTTAAAACTTCAAGCGGCCTTCGGCCGCTTATAACCTATTTAAGGCGGCCTCCAGCCGCCTATAGTGTGGACCTATTGAAGAGCAAGAGGTGTTAGCTGCGATGGACTCGACACTCCGGTCTCAGAAGGGACACTGGAACCTGTACGGTACAGGAGGTACCTCGTCATTTGAAACATCCTGCGCCTCGTCATTTGAAATAGCCTGCGCCACGGTCACCATTCTTGAACCCGTGCTGCACGATATTCCCATGGCCGTCCTTTCGTTAATTCTCGATGCCTGCATCGTGTGGAAGAGTCAATTGTGGATTTTCCTTCGAAAGGCAATATGGTAGTCTTTGCGTGGTAGTCTTAGGGCACCAAGCTTTCTCCGTCACATTTGTGGTACACCAAGAAGCTTGAACGCATTTGGATACTTGTGAAGCGTAAACATGAAAATCTTTCTCATTCGAGTGGTTGTCTCCACGGCAGTCCTCTTCGGCGGCTCCCGTGTAGCATTTCCTAGGGTATAATGCTCTAGTAGGGTCCTTGGCATAGTGCATGACTTGCCTTGTGATCTAGTTCGCAGTACAACCTCGCTCAGGTACTTCGCTCGGTTGCCCGATCACGCGTCTGTGGCAGTACAATATAATTCAATCCACCCTGGGTTTAAGAGTACGCTTGCGAATCAATCATGTAACACTCTTTTGTTGCACACCACGAACGTCTCACTGTCTCCTTCTAAACCTCTTCCGCTAAGCTATAGTCTACAGTGGTATCGGCGACAAGGATTACTTCCTTGTCGTTCGTTCGTGGTGCGTTTCTTTCGTGATTGTGATGTCTCGGCATCCTTGTTCGAGTTCGAGGGTCCGTGCACCGAGTCCTGGCATCGCAGAGCCAGATCCATCCATAGATCTTCTTGCTTATGTATATGTAGATCGTTCATGGGTAGATCTTCGTGGTATGCTTAGGCGTGTGGTAGATATCGGTGCCCTGCTCGAAGGAGCCGTTGCATTAGGATCTAGTGTTCCGTCGCATTCCCCTCCAGTTGATACCGCTCAGAGCATTTCAAAGGGACTTGAGATGTTAATTCAGTGCTCTCTCGCGCAACCTGCATCTGTGGTCGTGCCGCAGCCCATACCAACGGCGATTCCGGCATCGGCTACAGCCTCGTCAGGTTCAGGGAAGCCCTCGCTCAAGTTGCCATACCCATCTGTATTCGAGGGAGATCCAATGAAGTTGGATCCATGGCTTATGCAGACTGAAATGTGTTTGGGGACCTACGATGTAGGCTTGGCATCCGCTCGGTGGAGGTGGCTACGACGTTCTAGCGTTGGATTGGTGGACTGGGCAGTTTAAGTTAATTGCTTCAGGGAGTCTTGCTGCTTATGGGACGTGGGAATCGTTTGTGACTGCACTTACTGCTGCTTTTAGGCCTGTAGAGCTGCATAAGAGGCATTTAGAGCAGTTGCTGAGTCTCTCACAGGGAAAGACTGACATGCGAAGCTATATTGCAACATTTAATGCATTGAGGTCAAAGGTTCCAAAGGCATTTGCAGAAGAGACTTTGTGTCACTTATTTTTGGCTGGCTGCAGGGCTGATCTTCAGAAAAGCATCTCCCTACAGTATCCCCAGACCTTGGAAGACTGCTTCAAGCATGCTGTGACAATATCAGACCTCCCAGGACCGTCTAAGCCTGTGAACCCTGCTCCAAAGTACTCCCCTGACTCCAAGTCACCAGGCCCGACAAAAACTTCTGCGCAGCCCTGCGCACATTGTGGCAAGGCAGGACACGCAGCAGAGCGTTGCTGGAAATTGCATCCAAAGCTCAGACAACCCAAGCGCAAGTCAAGTACTACTTGATTTGTTGGTCTTCTTTGGTAAAACAGCAGTGTGAGTCCTGTTTATGATGCCAGCCAACTGTTCAGAGCCCCAGTATGGTATTCCTGTTTTGTATGAGCTTGGTCATCTGCAGAATTATTTCCACAGTTGTTACCATAATTTCATGACCCATATTGTAGGTGGGCATGGTTTGTGTAGAGAGTTTCAGACATCCCCCTCTGCCAGTGACCTGATCAGTCCTGAGAGCATGTTTAAGAGAGATGCAGCTCCTCACCTTATTGATAGTGATGCTCATGTTGTTTTGTTTGTTGATAGTAGTGATAGAGAGGATTCTGTCAGCCAGCTTGTGTCACAGCTACTGCCAGGTACTAGATTGACTGTGCTCTCTTGCCTGAGCCACTGTGAACAGGTGCTGGAAGGGACTACACAACAACAGTCTCATGATGTACTACTCTCGGCTTCTGTTTTGGCTGCATTGGGTTTATCTTCCACCACTATGTGCACACCCCATTGCAATTCCCATACAGGCTTGCCCTTGTTAGTTGTTTGGTACAGTCTGGCTGTCTCGGTGAGAAGAAGAAGCCACTGCCTGCAACCTGTTTTGACTCTTTTGTTCAGCTTGACAGTAGACACATTGTGGATGGTCTTGATCTTTCTGGTACTTGTATTGAGTTTGAGGGAACTCTTGCTGGTAGGACTGTCAGGATTTTGTTAGACAGTGGAGCTTCTGCAGATTTTATTGATGATAAACTTGTGCATGAGCTTGCCCTTCCCACTGAATCTATGAGTTCACATGTTACTGTGAGAGTAGCTGATGGCAGAACATCTATGGTAGGACATAGTGTGTCAACTGACCTGACTGTTGGGACATTGGGTTTTAGAGTCACCTGCCTCCCTACTGAGTTGACTTATTATGATCTTGTCTTGGGCAAACCTTGGCTTACTGCTTTTAACCCAGTTGTAAATTGGAAATTGAATGCTGTGTCCTTGGTTCATGCTGATCAAACACATGTACTTTTGGGGTGTCAGAGGTCAGGCATGCCAGAATATGTGATTTCTTCTATGGAAGTAGAAGAGATGGTGAAGTTGGGTGAATCAATCTATGTTGTTCAATTAAATGCAGTGACTGACAGTCCAGATACCGATGCATATAATGTGCCAGAGTTGGAGGAGCTTTTGCAGGAGTTTCAAGATGTTTTATCTGGACTTCCTGAAGGCCTACCCCCTACTCGTGCTGGAGACCACCATATCAGATTGGAGCCGGAGGCAACTCCTCCAGTCTCTCGTATTTACCCACTGTCCGGAGCTCAGCTGGCTGAACTTCGTGCGCAGTTACAAGAGCTCCTGGAGCGAGGCTTCATCCGCCCATCAACATCCCCTTTTGGTGCACCTATCTTATTTGTCCCAAAGAAAGATGGTGGCTGGCGTTTGTGCATTGACTATAGAGCCTTGAATAGGATTACTGTTAGGAACCAGCACCCATTGCCTAGAATTGATGAGATGTTTGAACAACTTCATGGCAGTTGTATCTTTTCTAAACTTGATCTGGCTTCTGGGTATCATCAGATACGTATGCATGAAGACAGTATAGAAAAGACTGCATTTAAAACTCGTTATGGTCATTATGAATTTACTGTGATGCCTTTTGGGTTGACTAATGCTCCTGCCACCTTTCAGGCTGTAATGAACTCTGTCTTGGCTCCCTTTCTTGACAGATTTGTGCTAGTGTACCTAGACGATATCCTCATTTATTTTAAATCTGTTGCAGAACATATGGAGCATCTAAGAACTGTCTTGTCAGTGTTACGGGAACATAAATTTTATTGTAAAAGGTCTAAGTGTGAATTTGCTGCCAAGCAGGTGGAATACCTTGGGCACCTGTTGACACCGGATGGGATCAAGGTGGATCCTAGGAAGGTTGCTGCCATTCAGGATTGGCCCACTCCTTGTAATGTGTCACAGTTGAGAGGGTTCCTTGGGTTGACACAATATTATGACACTTTTGTTGACCATTTTGCAGATGTTGCTTATCCTATGACTGAGTTGCTTAAGAAGGATATGCCTTGGACCTGGGAGGGACCCCAGAGGGAAGCCTTTGTTGCACTGAAAGATCTTGTTTCTACTCCTCCTTGCCTGTTGATGCCTGATTTAGACAAACCTTTTGTTGTACATGTAGACGCCTCAGGATTTGCTGTTGGAGCTGTACTACAGCAGGATCAAGGGAAGGGACTGCAGCCCGTGGCCTTCGAATCCAGGAAATTCCAACCCCCTGAAAGGAAGTTAGCACCCTATGATAGAGAATTGCTTGCCCTGGTACATGCATTACTGAAGTGGAAGCATTTGTTGCTAGGGGCTAAGTTTACTGTGCACACTGACCAGCAAGCACTTAAGTATTTACTTACTGCTCCTGTTAGGACTAGTAGACAAGAACGTTGGCTTACTGAGATCATGAGGTTCATGCCTGACATCAAATATGTTAAAGGGACTGACAACGTTGTTGCAGATGCTTTATCCAGGCGTGTTGATTTAGCAGTAATGCATGTCTCCTCTGTTTCTGTCTCGTCCCTCCTACCAGAAATTGCTTTGCTGTGTACTAATGACCCCACAGTTACTAAACTGGTGGAAGAAGGTGTTTGGTGATGAGAGACACTATACCTTATTCTGTGCAGTCAGGTCGAGTATTTGTCCCTGATGCAATGAGAGAGAAGGTATTGAGAGAGTGTCATTCCACCCCCTTTTCTGGACATCTTGGGATTAACAAGATGCATGACTTAGTTTGCAGGAACTTTTGGTGGCCACGGCTCAACTCGTCAGTCAGGGACTTTTGCAGGTCTTGTGACACCTGCCAGCGCACTAAAGGGACGGGAACTGTACCTTATGGACTGCTCCAGCCACTACCTATTCCGGATGGACCTTGGCAGAGCGTTTCCCTGGACTTAGTGACTGATTTACCTGTCTGTTGTGGGTTTGATTCTATTGTGGTATTTGTTGATAGGTTTTCTAAGTTGTGTGTATTGGCTGCATGCAATAAAACTATCACTGCACCCCAGCTTGCACAACTATTTATTGACAGGGTCTTTGTGAGATTTGGAATGCCTACCTCAATTGTGAGTGATAGAGATCCTAGGTTCACTAGCCATTTTTGGCAGGCCTTTATGAATATATTAGACTGCCTTAAAGAGTGCCAAATCTAACCTTGCCTCTGCACAGCAACGGCAGAAGACTTACGCGGATAAGAAGAGACGGGACCATCCTTTTAAGGTGGGGGACCAGGTCTTGCTGGCTGCGAGGAAGAACCAGCTTGAACCTGGGCTCTCGTCCAAGTTATCAGCTAAGTATTTTGGGCCCTTTGTGATTGCTGCAGCAGTTGGTTCTCGAGCTTTTAGGCTTGTGTTGCCTGAGACTGTTAACATTCATCCTGTATTTCATGTTTCCCAGTTGAAGCCATATGTATCTTCATCTGTACCAGTGACCGTTACTTCACCACCTCCTTTGTATGCAGACAGGCGTGGCGGCGTGTACGAAGTGGAGGCCATCATAGCTAAGAAGAGAGTTGGAAAGTCTTGGCGCTACTTAGTCAAATGGAAAGGCTACGATGAGACTGAGAATACTTGGGAGCCTCTTGCCCATGTTCGCCATCTGGCTGATGACGTGGCAGCTGCCCCTGTCTTCTCCTGAGTCCCACTTGCGGGCATCCCTTGATTAAGCCATTTGCGGCTTGAGCCTTTTCCAGCCACTTGCGGCTGATGACCCTTGAAGCTTCAATGCCAGCCAGCTTGGGTTTGGGAGGGAGGGAGGGTGGAAGGGTCTGGGAGGGGGATTCGTGATTGGGGATTTGCATGCATGTCTCTTGGTTATATGTTTTGCATGGGTTATGTTTCCTTGACCCACGGCTCCACTTTGTGATGCACTTGCTGTTGCAGTGTAGCTGCAAATTGTAGTTCCGTGCTTGAATAACTTGCTTTGGTATCTTACCCATGAGATACAACATGTGGCAGTTAGTGTGTCTAGCTTGCTGCTCTAGACAATATGCCTTATGCCCGTTGTTGGAAAGCCACCTCAAGCGAAGGTTGCACTGCGTAGCAGGGTAACTGGACCTAAGGTTTGGACAAGTGCTAGTCTAATGACTCAACCTTATTGTTTCATCACTGGTGTGAGTGCTGTCTAGGGAGTTCGTCCCCTAAGTTAGAGGATCCGCCTTGCAGACGATAGTCCTTAGAATGTTAAGGTATTCGAGCATTGAGCAGATGAGTCCCTCGTCTGTGTCGTGCTAAACTTGCTTGTGGATTTCATCCTCTGACTTGCGTTATGTAGTAACTATAGGAGGTGTGATTGTCTATAGTTACAGTAAGCAGGGTTCGTGATACCCCTGTCTTACGTTTGTGGCCCCATTTGCCATAAACATCATCTCATAGCTTATGCCAAGGGGGAGGGCATGTAGCATTTCCTAGGGTATAATGCTCTAGTAGGGTCCTTGGCATAGTGCATGACTTGCCTTGTGATCTAGTTCGCAGTACAACCTCGCTCAGGTACTTCGCTCGGTTGCCCGATCACGCGTCTGTGGCAGTACAATATAATTCAATCCACCCTGGGTTTAAGAGTACGCTTGCGAATCAATCATGTAACACTCTTTTGTTGCACACCACGAACGTCTCACTGTCTCCTTCTAAACCTCTTCCGCTAAGCTATAGTCTACATCCCGCCCCTTTTACGTCGGCAAGTCACACGTACACACAGTTGCCATGTTCATCACATTATGATGAAAAACAAACCATCTGGTCACTCTCAGCCATTCCATCCTATTTATCGATGCGGTGGTTCTGCTGGCGCAGATCCATCTGTCCGTTAACAACTTTGATTGGCCCGCAGATGGTGCTACTGGGAACGACGTTATTCCTGCTGAAGCTCCATCGTTGAAATCCAAGTTGAGGATCTGCTCTCCCTCTCTTGTATTCTAAACGTACGGTAGCAGTCTTTCCAACGATTTGTTGACCCACCGTGGCGACAGCCGTGGGCAACTCTACCGCTGGCGGAGTTCTTGTGTACAACTACGTCTCTCTCGGAATCAGGATTGGCTGTACAAAATAATTGCATCCGACGCCCCATAGCATAGCCCCATAGAAGTCTTGGAAGAACTTCTATGTGCAAGTTCACAGCAGTGCAGGTTATGCTGGGTGGTGGAAAAGCAGCTTCGTGTATGTACGGGGGACACGGGGAATATATGTGGTGCTTACATAATGTCTTCTCCGCGTGTGCCAGGTCATGTACACTTTCGATAGTGCACAAAACCTCTGAATCTGCTCTGAGAACTCTGGGTTCCATGCAAGCAATTTTGGTCAACACCGGCTTTTTTGGTAAATTACCTAATAAAAAAACCCAATCATGCAAAATCAAAATCTGAGAGGACCTGGTATGGGCGCATGCAGGCCATATGATACATCTGGCAAGGAAGGATTCAAGGTTTCTACCAGAGCTTCTCAAGCTCCGGATCTTATACAAGATGGCCTACCTGTGCTCAACTACACAACGCTTTTCAAGGACTTTTGTTTCCTCTTTGGAGGAACACTCCTGAACAGTTCTGGGCCACCAGAATTGATTCATGATCCCATCTTGACATACTACGGGGCATCCCCACTTCAATTGTTCCTTGCACGGGTCTTAGAATCTCCATGTGGACCATTTGACTGGGTAAGGGCTCGAGCTCAAACATAGGCGACGTCAGGCCTCTATACCTGTACAATATTGGCAGTCTGAGCGCACTTTGGTGCTTGTACATTGCTTTTGAACGAGGACCCGACGCAAGCTATTCCCCTCCGTTTGTGCGTGCAGCGGTTTCTGATGCTTCCTTTGCATCTGCAGGTCATCTACGTCATGGTGGCCAAGTTCAATGGTTTTATGGGGCCCGAACCTCGTCTCCGAATCACACAAGGCTGGATAAACAACCCCAAGTGCTGTGGTTCTGGGACAGTCTTCCCATACCCTTGCGAACTAGCAGTGTTCAAGTACACGCCGCAGCCAGGGGGAACTGAGGACCTGGCATTGTACAGCCCCACCGACTCCGCACACCCCATCCTCACGATCAAGGGGATCTGGTACTCACCAAGCTGGTTTTCCATTCCCCTCCCACCCACCTCCACTTGGGCGCCTGGCATTGTGCGGTGGTTGGTACAAGACGTCCTAACGATCACAAATGTCACAGCAAGCGGGGAGCAAGTGAAGATCGGAAACGCGTTGGCCAATGGAAACTTTGGAGATTTTCGACTTGGACTCTGTGGCATTGACTCCTGGGAAGGTCCCGCTCGGGCAAAGTTGCCGGGAGAAATCATTCCTATAGGTGTTGGGTCAAACATCCCCGCAGAGGTGTACTGGCAATTTCTTCCTTACTTCTAGATTATGTGGACTTGGTGTCCTTCCGAGGCGTCATTACAGTAAGTACATTTTTTTAAAGTAATACTTATGCAGAACCAAGTTTGGCCCCCCTCTCAACCGGTGAATGCACCTGTATTGTGTGTCCTTATTTGGGGTATGTATGCCTTTTGATTCAAAAACATACTTGCGTTTTTCGCTCTGACAATGCCTTTCCATCACTACCACCAAGACAGACTAACATTACTTCGCCTTGTAAGATTTTGTACATTCATACGATGGGATGCCTGGCCAAGCAGTACAGCATGGTACAGCACCACAGGGTGGCGCTAGCACAGTACTGATGGTCCTGCAGACTCCTGCTTGCATAGGGCGGTCGTCCCCTGTGCTTTTCCGGAATGGGGCTGAACACACACACACACACACACACACACACACACACACACACACACACACACACACACACACACACACACACACACACACACACACACACACACACACATGCACGAGCACGCAAGCAAGCAAGGGCGCGAGGGCATGCGCTCTCGCACCTTTGAGGGGTCCGATTGAGCAGGAGGGGAGAGGGTAAGGGGAGGGAGTGGGCGAGGAGAGGGGAAGGGCAGTGGTGGGGACGGAAGGAGAGGCTGGGAGAAAGGGAGAGGGCTGAAGGCGGAGAGCGTAAGCGGCGGAAAGCGGAGGCACGCATGCGCAATTGCACACACACACACACACACACACACACACACACACACAGACACACACACACACACACACACACACACACACACACACACACACACACACACACACACACACACACCCCGCACACGCACCCCACACACACCCATTTTTACCCCCCCCCGGCGGTCTCTCTCTCTCTCTCTCTCTCTCTCTCTCTCTCTCTCTCTCTCTCTCTCTCTCTCTCTCTCTCACACACACACACACACACACACACACACACACACGCACACACACCTACACACACACACACACCCACACACGCACACACACATACACACACACACACACACACACACACACACACACGCAGCACGCACGCACGCACGCACGCACCCATGCACACATGCACACGCACGCACACAGCGAGTGGGGGGGGGGCCAGAGAGAGGAAGAGGGAGAGCGAAGGGGGGGAGAGAGGGAGGGAGAGGGAGAGCGACGGGGTTGGAGAGGGAGAGGGGCAGCGGGGGAGGGGTTTTATAGAATGGCACGGTCCAGCGCCAATCTACACACATTTCAGACACCCTGTGACATAATGCAATCATTAGCAATGCTCACAGAAGACAGTATGGACAGCCCTTATCCTCTCGAAGGGCTTCACAGACTGGAGTTCGTCACGTATGAACTTTTACAATGTATGTGTGTTATGATGTGACTCACTAAGCTAAGAAAAACATAAGGGATACCTGTGACATAATGCAATCATTAGCAATGCTCACAGAAGACAGTATGGACAGCCCTTATCCTCTCGAAGGGCTTCACAGACTGGAGTTCGTCACGTATGAACTGACCAATCTCACTGCCTTCATCCCTTTAAATACTACGGAAGGCTGACATCATTGCCTCCTCTGCATTTGCTAGTCTTTGTCACTATTAACACTACGGAGAGTTGATCTGCGGCTCCGTACTATGCGTGAATTCGTAGAACCGTACACTCATCGTTCAGTCCTACCGGATTCTTCACGAACTCGACCCGAAAATATCTTAGACCGTCTAAACGACAAGATCTATCCGCAAAAGCTTCGATCCAGAACCTCGGAGCCGACCGTACGCTCCGTGAAATGACTCGATGAGAAGATATTTACTCCGTGAACCCGTTCGGATCTCGATCTGATCACCGAGTTAGTTCCTGAGACCTTTAAACCACTCGGAGTTGGTGCATTTACGTCTAACTTACTCGAATCTCACGATAAGAACCGTAATTACACCCCGGAACTTCTACTGTAAGTCCGTACCACCCTGTACACTCCAGGATAAAGTCTGCAGGCCCTTTAACTTTATTCAAATGTCATGAGTAAGTCTCAAATGTCCTTTATCAGTCAATATACTTGCACATTTATTCTATACACCAAGTATATCAACAACGTGTCATGCAGTACACCTGTACCTTATGCAGCTGTACCTTATTTGGACTCTTCAAACATGCAGACAAATGTAGGGGACTCTCATCAGATGTGAAGTGAAATTTTTTCCCAAGTACAGCTGATGATCCCCATTTTATAACACCTCCCCTCATGTGCAGGAGTGGACAAATAAGCAATCCCAAATCACTTCAGCCAGGCACAAACAGCTGTGCTCAATCAGTTGGCTTCATTTCAAGCCAGCCTGTGCTCTAAGCTTTATGAAGGGAGCTTTGGCCAAAACCTTCGTGAACATATCAGCAATATTTTCTGCAGTGCCCACATATTTTGGAATGATAGCACCCTTCTCCACCTCATCCCTCACCCTGTGGTACCTCACTGCAATATGCTTGGTCCTAGTTGAGATGGGAATTCCCTTAATATTTGCAAGGGCACCTGTGTTGTCAGTATACACCACAACACCACCTTCCCCCTCTCCCAGATCAGACATTAACTTGCTGAACCAAAGCGCTTCTTGCACCCCAGTACACATGGAGATGAACTCTGCCTCAACAGTAGACAGAGCCACCAGTGGCTGCAGTTTACTGCCCCAAGAGACTGCTGCACCACTGGACATAAATACGTAGCCTGATGTAGACTTTCTGCCATCCAGATCACCTGCATAGTCAGAATCTACAAAGGCTTCCAAGCCTCCCTTTCCCCTTTCCCACTCCAAACCCAGCTCCTTGGTTGCTGCCAGGTACCTCAGCACATTCATGCCTGCGCTCAAATGCGTTGAAGTGGGCTGGTTAGAGAATCTTGCTAATAAACCAGCTGAGTAGGATAGGTCTGGCCTCACAGTGTTGGCTAAATATGAAATATTCTGGGCTTGGCGTATCCTGCATGGTGGCGGCACGGAGGGTGTTAGACGATGTCCTCCTACTTGTGCGTTGTTAAGTAGGCACGGACATATACAAGTCAAGGACTGGTTAGCAACTGATTGATAGACACCCGGAGTGCCACTATAGTTCCAACCAAGTGTTACAATATCTCTCATCTCTCCTAACAAGGTGACGCAGTTCAAACACGCCTAACCTGCTCTCACCCAGGTCGTGTTCATTACTTTGTCCGATGAGCTAAACTCAACTCTATATGTCTAACATGTTCTAACAATGTTCATCTGAGTGCTAAATCCAGGAATACAATAAGGATTAAGTCACCTGCATGGTGGCGGCACGGAGGGTGTTAGACGATGTCCTCCTACTTGTGCGTTGTTAAGTAGGCACGGACATATACAAGTCAAGGACTGGTTAGCAACTGATTGATAGACACCCGGAGTGCCACTATAGTTCCAACCAAGTGCCTTCCCTATCCGTGCTTGCCCCATATGCCTCCTTTCTACAAACGTGTCTGTAACTTGCGTTATGATAGTCTTCGTTCAAATGCATGTATTGCCTGGCAGAACTCAGGGTTCTGCCTCTCTTTCCTAATTGGTATTGTCTTCATACGGAGACTTGCCATTATTACTCCTCTGAGGGAAAGGCATAAAATTAATTAACACAACACTTCCCCTTGCCTTTACCTCACAGAAACTTGGCCAGTCCCAGTGAGTTACGATGTCCCAGAAACACTTGTCTAACTAGTGGTTTGGTAAAAATGTCAGCCACATTTCTAGCAGATTGAATGTACTTGAATTCAACCTGCCCCTTTGCAATAGCTTCACGTGCGAAATGACAGCTAATTGCAATATGCTTTGTGTGTTTGGAGTACACCGGATTCCTCAGGTGGTTTATACACCCTTGGTTGTCACAATGAATCTTCACTATCCACGGTAACACTCCAATTTCCTCCAGGAAACCTCTCAGCCAATTTGCTTCCTTCACAACAGCACTTGCTGCCATGAATTCAGCCTCCACTGTTGAAGTGGCAACAGCAGATTGCTTTTTACTTCCCCACACTACTGCTCCTCCAAACACAGTGAGGACAAAGCCAGTGGTAGAGAAGCGATGATCCTGATCACCTCCATAGTCGGCATCCACATAGCCTTCTAGCTCTATCTCCCCCCCTCCGAGAGTTAGAACCAAATCTCGGGTTCCTTTCAGATACTTCAACACACGGATGGCTTCATTCCAATGTGCTGTGGTGGGAGATATGCGATAACGAGACAATACACCTACTGCCTGAGCTATATCGGGACGTGTGGTGTTGGCTATATACAGAAGAGACCCTACTAACTCACAGTAACGGTGACCTGGAGGTAGTGGACTGCCAGCACCAATGCTGTCGCTCCCATCTCTCGGTGCAGGCCTTTGGGACATTACGAAATCTTTTGTCATGGGAGTATCAGGTCCCACTGACTCAAGATCCAAGCCAAATTTCTCTACAAGTGCATCGATTTTAGGAATGCAACTCAGGGTGATCAGCCCTTTATCTCTATCTCTCATCACTTGACATCCCAAGAAATCCTTCACTTCCCCAAGATCATGGATGGTGAATTCTTTCTTGAGAAGTCCCTTCACTCTCTCGATTTCTGACATGCCCTTGGAAACTATCAGAAGATCATCAACATAGATCAGCACATAGGACTTTCCTCCATCAGTAGAGCATCTCACATACACTCCCGCATCACTCTTGCACACCTCATACCCCATGACTTCAAGTTTGTCATTCAGGGTTTTGTGCCAGGCACGTGGAGCCTGCTTCAGGCCATACAACGCCTTTCTCAATCGGCACACAATATTCTTATCACCATTCTCAAAGCCAGGAGGTTGCGTTACATATACTTCCTCCTCAAGCTCACCATTCAGAAAGGCGGTCTTAACGTCCACCTGATGAATTTCACAGCCCTCTCTTGCAGCAACAGCAAGCAGAGCTCTTCTAGCTCCATAGCTACTAGTAGGAGCAAAGACCTCCATCACATCCACTCCAGGGATTTGTCTGCATCCCTGTGCCACTAATCTGGCCTTGAATCTCACAACATTGCCATGTGCATCCATTTTCACTGAAAATATCCAGTGAACTGGAATAACCTTATGTCCACGAGGTCTCGGAACATACTCCATGACCTCATGAGTATCTAGAGAATTTTGCTCTTCCTGCATAGCTGCCTTCCAGTATTCCCACTGGGGAGACATCTGTGCTTCTCTCAAATTAGAGGGAACGTGAATTTTCCCAAATCTGACACCTGTGTGCTTTTCCTCTGAATTGCCTGATTTTCTCTCACTTTGTCCAGAACCCACTACTCTTCCACTGACACTCGCTGAGTTACACATCACAGGCTCTCCAGTAGAAGTAGAATGCTCTCTCATAGCACGCTCTCGCTTGGACTCACACTTGGCTTTGCACAAGTTACTCTGCTCATCCCTCACATCATCCTCCCATGCACAGGTACCTCTCGGACAGTCTTTGTAATTTGGAATCCCTTCACATTGTCCAGACTTCCGATTCACCTCCTCAGACACACTCTGACATGCCTGCAAGAGTTCAGACTCTTCAGGTCTCTCACAAGCAACATCGGGATATGGCAGAGTGTCTGCATACTTCCCCTGATTTATGTGATCCACATGCCTCTCAGACCGACTGCATGTCACTGTTGGTAGTGACCTCACATCTCTGACATCACTCTCCCAGGCACAGGTACCTCTCAGTGAGCACTTGTAATTTGGTCTGTCTCCACAATGTCTGTGCTCCTGATTCACCTCCTCCTCTCGTCCCTTACATGGAGTCAAGGATGCAGATCCTGTCTCCCGCTCACAATCATGTTTGGCTGGTGCAAAGAAAGCATATGATGCTTCCTCTGACCGGTGGCTGCCACCACAGTCCCGTCCAGGAGTGCTCTGACTGGACGGGTTGCCAGAAGAACTCTGCATGGTCACATCTCTTACATTTCTCTCAGTCACTGAACAAGACCCAC
This sequence comes from Botryococcus braunii, assembly GCA_002005505.1. Classification (NCBI taxonomy): domain Eukaryota; kingdom Viridiplantae; phylum Chlorophyta; class Trebouxiophyceae; genus Botryococcus; species Botryococcus braunii. Next base: position 150,317 of record KV908625.1, read on the forward strand.
CCATACTGCTCAGCTCCCCGGGACCATTTGCAGCTTTGCATGTAGCTGCCCCCCTCACTGCACTCACATGCAATTCATGCCCCTCATGTGAATCACCCTCTAGCTGCACTTCCCCTGGTCCCTGTGACAGAGAGTCACATTCAGTCAACCCCTCTCGCTCTCTGCTCTCTCCCTTCTCCTGTGGCAGCAGGAGGTCTTTGGCGGCAGTGCGTTGTTCGTGTCGTTGAGCCCGGGTCAGGCCATCCAATTGGTGGTTGCGGCAATCAGACCTAGTTGGTCTGAGGACCTCCTGGGCTCGCTCCATCTGCGGTCGAAGGTGGGAGTCCTGTCTCACTCCTCTGGCTAAGTCCTGTACTGCCTCCAGGGTTTGATCCATCTCCACTGGGTCACACAGTCTTCTGGATTCAGGCTCGGGCTCAGCCTCACTGGGGGGTCCTGTGACAGGCTGTGTGGGGAGGTTGCTGGAGGCTGGCAGGTACTCAGGCTCACTGTGTGGGTCATCAAGATCTGTCTCAAGGCTGATGTTGGTTGTGCCAGGGGAGGTGCCGGGAAAGACTGGGGGAGTGTCACTTGCAGAGGGCTCAGGACACAGAAACTCTGTAGACTGTGTTGAGGAAACGCTCATGCCAACCCGAGAGGCTCCCCTGAGGTGCTCCACGAAAACCACATCTCTGCTCTCCTTCCAGATACCCCCTCCCACATAGATCCGATAGGCTTTGGAGGAGGCTGAGTAACCAGTAAGCATCCCTGGCACAGTTTTAGGGGAAAACACAGAGCGCTGGACATCAGGAATGTGCACAAAGGCCAAGCAACCCCAGGTACGCAGTGGGGTTACATTTGGTTTGTAGCCAAAAAATAATTCTGATGGCGTGCGGTCCCTCCCGGTACTGGGACCCATGTTCAGTAGGGTGCATGCAGTTTCCAGGGCCTCCTTCCACAACGTTGGACTGGCAGCTGCAAAAGCCAGAAGAGTCCTGGTACGTTCCTTGAGGGTGCGATTGGCTCTTTCAGCCGCTCCATTCTGTTGCGGGGTGTAAGGAGCTGAGGTCTCCAATTTAGTCCCCTGGGATGCACAAAATTCTTTGAACGTGGCATTCAGAAATTCAGTTCCACGGTCACACCGGACACACTTCACTTTGGTTTTCTTCTGGGTCTGCCAGTATAGAATGAGGTCCCTCACAGCAGCACTGATGGCATCTTTGGACTTCACAGGCAGGACCGCCTTTAACTGAGATGACTCATCCAAAGCAGTCACCCAGTAACGTTCACCAGTTACTGCAGCAGGAAAAATGGGGCCCACAGTGTCAATATGTACTCTGTCAAGTGGTTCAACAGCTGGTCTACTGCTTATTCCAAATGGAGGCCGAGACGTCTTTCCCTCAATACATGCTTCACAGTAGACTGGACAATTGGAGCAGGGACATAAGGATGTATCAAGTCCCGAGACCAGGTCCTCATTGGTTAGGCGCTGCATCCATGTTTCACCTGGATGTCCCATTCTGCTATGCCAGAGGTATCGTCTGGCACAGTTGTGTGAGTTTTGGGTGGGGGTTTTGGACTTCACAGCAGCTGAAATTCTTCTGTGGTTAACACTGGGACTCAGAGCTACAACTTGATGAATATAAAATAGCCCTTTCTCTGCACTGATCCGAGACCTCCAGCTGTTTGGACCACAGACTTCAGTGAACGCTCCAACATCATCTGTGCGAAAGACTGCCCCATCCCGCAATGCTGCAGATACTGACAGTATGTTTGAGGTTGCAGAAGGAACACACTGAACATGATGTATCCACAGGGGAACTCCCACTCGACTGAGGATGCAGACAGAGCCTGATGCTACAATTCCTCCAGTGGCATCTGAAGTGGCCAGATGTAATGGGATGGGTTTGGCATGCACAGTTGGATTATGTAGTAGGGTCACATCATTCACCAGATGTACAGATGCTCCACTGTCCACCAGCCAGGATTGCAGAGACGAATTTCTGACAGGAGTCTTCAGGATGTTGAGGGAAATTATGTATGGCATACCTCCAGGTGGTGGAGGTGGGGGAGCTGGGGGTTGGAACCATGCCGGAAAGGCATCCAGTCCAGGGTGCGCCAGCTGGGCTGCAGGAGGGTGTGGGCCACCCATATGTGGAGGTCCCTGTGGCCACATTCCCTGCAATTGTTGGACCGCTGCCACTACGTTCCGTTGGGTCTCCTCGTCCCGCTTCCTCTTTCGACAGTCCCTCCAGTAATGCCCCTTCTTATTGCAGTAGTTGCAGATGCCCTTAGTCTCGGACTTGGCCTCAGAGACAGTTGGTTGGGCCTGCTGATGGACTGCACTGGCAGCTGGTGGGGTATTGGCTCCACTGGAGCCTTGTCCAAGAGCCAAAACCCTTGGTTGGCGAGGAGCATATTCATCAAAACCCACTGCAGCTGCTGTGTTGCGCAGAAGTCCAGCCAGCTTCTCCAGGGGTTGTGCTGCAGCAGTTGTGATCATTCCTGGCTCTTTAGCTGCATCAGGCAAGCCCTGCACAATCTGGGTTGCAACGTGTGCATCCAGTAGAGCATGGTTGTTCCTGTCAAGGCATGCCTTCAGGTTGATCATTCTGTTGACATATTGCGAAATCGTCTCGTCATGTTTCATTCCCTGGCTCATTTCTTGGAGCCAATCTGCATTGGCCTCGATATTATATCCACCAATAAACTTTCTGCAGATGAACTCATATGCATCATAAGCAGAGGGCAGATTAGACAAAGGTCCCAGCCATTCCTCTGGGACTGACTCATAAATCAGTAACATTGCGGCTGCGTCATGTGCTGTACCGGGCATAGCCTCCAGGATGGCAGGCAGAGACCCTTTTGACTCATTTGCTGCCAAAAATGCATTCTTCCAAACAATAATATTTGTCCCCCGTTCCTTCAGTTTTATGTGTACCTTGACATTTGTTGGGATAATCTTGGGCATCTCATCTCCGCTGCCTCTTGAGGTGCTGGGAGTACACGGTTCTCTGATGGGTGTGGATGAGGCTGGTTCACTGCTTGACGTTGATGCTCCACTAGCTGATGATCCTTTCTTCTTGGAAGTCATAATTCCCCAGTTGTCTTATAACTCCAGTACTCGCAAGGTAGCAGCAAGATCTTACTTCTGAACCAGGTGGGTTGAGCTAACGGACAGCCAACGTGAAGGTGAAAGATGTAGTCTTTGACGATAAAGGCTCTCTCGTCAGGATTGCGGTCTCCACGTTGTCCTCCTTCTCTGATTAGTTCGTTGTATGACGGAGGTCCTGATCTCAAGCGCGCTGGAACGTTGAGGTTGGTGGTCTTCCTGGCTGTTTGCTTTGTCCGCTTCTTCGCCATTCACAGTCTAGTGAGCTCCGATTTAGGCGCCACCCACTCTCAGCATCCGAGCCCGTGGGCCCATAACCTGAAATATTCTGGGCTTGGCGTATCCTGCATGGTGGCGGCACGGAGGGTGTTAGACGATGTCCTCCTACTTGTGCGTTGTTAAGTAGGCACGGACATATACAAGTCAAGGACTGGTTAGCAACTGATTGATAGACACCCGGAGTGCCACTATAGTTCCAACCAAGTGTTACAATATCTCTCATCTCTCCTAACAAGGTGACGCAGTTCAAACACGCCTAACCTGCTCTCACCCAGGTCGTGTTCATTACTTTGTCCGATGAGCTAAACTCAACTCTATATGTCTAACATGTTCTAACAATGTTCATCTGAGTGCTAAATCCAGGAATACAATAAGGATTAAGTCACCTGCATGGTGGCGGCACGGAGGGTGTTAGACGATGTCCTCCTACTTGTGCGTTGTTAAGTAGGCACGGACATATACAAGTCAAGGACTGGTTAGCAACTGATTGATAGACACCCGGAGTGCCACTATAGTTCCAACCAAGTGCCTTCCCTATCCGTGCTTGCCCCATATGCCTCCTTTCTACAAACGTGTCTGTAACTTGCGTTATGATAGTCTTCGTTCAAATGCATGTATTGCCTGGCAGAACTCAGGGTTCTGCCTCTCTTTCCTAATTGGTATTGTCTTCATACGGAGACTTGCCATTATTACTCCTCTGAGGGAAAGGCATAAAATTAATTAACACAACAAAATACAATATCCCTCCCACAAGTTCCCTGAAATGATTTTCTGAAGGGAGGGGATCACCAACATCTTTCTGCAATTTCCAGGATGCATCAAGGGGGACTGATTTTGTGCGACAGTTTGTCATGTCAAAGCTCTCAAGAATGTCTGTGACCAGTTTCTCGTTTGACAACTTAATACTTTTCAGCACACCACCCTCATCATACTGAAATGATAACTGCATCCCCAGAAAGTGCCTTGCTTCACCCAAGTCTTTCACTGAAAACTTTGCCGACAGTAAAGACTTGGTATTTTCTATGCTTGCAATATCTTCAGACACTATCAGTATGTCATCAACATATAGCAGCAAATACACAGTGGCTCCCTCTACACTCTGAAGTATGAATAGTGAAGGATCTGCATCTGAAATTACAAATCCAGCAGATTTCAGATAGGAGCTAATCGTTACGTACCATGCACGTGGAGCTTGCTTTAACCCATACAATGCCTTGTGCAGTTGACAAACAGTGTTGGGCCCACCCACATGATACCCTTCAGGTTGTTTGACTTTAACGTCCTCTGCCAAGTCCCCATGCAGAAAGGCAGTGCTCACATCCATTTGATGAACTCTCATGTCCCTGGTCACTGCTAGGGACAACATATATCTTAGTGTTGAGTGTTTGGAAACTGGGGCATACACTTCAGTGTAATCAACCCCATATATTTGCTTAAAGCCTTTTGCCACCAGTCTTGCCTTGAACCGTTCCACTTCCCCAAGTTCAGACAATTTCACTTTGTACACCCATTTGACTGGCAGGGCCTTCTTGAATTCTTTGTTATCCACCACCACATATGACCATGTGCCCAATGCTTTGAGTGATTTCATTTCCTCATCCATGGCTTGTACCCATTTGTCAGCTTCAGGAGAGTTTACTGCATCTACATATGTGGCTGGTTCAACAATTACCGTGTCTTTCTGTACTAGTACGTATCCACAGAAATTTGAGAATGTGTTTGTTTGGTTTGTTTCTGATGTGTGTATTGTATTACGTTTCCTCTCAGGATACCTCCCTCCAAACAAACCAGCAGGTGAGTGGGGAATACTGGCAGCCAGGAAATCAAATTCCACTGGCTCTAAGTGAGGGTCTGAGACATAACCCTCAACACTGTTGTGGCTGGTGACTTGTGTAACACCCCCATTAAAGGGGCGCGCACCCAGACTGCTTGTGGAACGGGTTTCTGGCACTTCCAAGTCCAGATCACCGGCGAGCCCTTTATGACCACCCCTAGTCTCCATTGGTATTGACTCCTGCTGAGCCAATACCTCCCCTGGCTCCCCTGCCATCCCTGCGCTCAACTGCTCACCTGCGCGCACCTGCGCACCTGGACTAGTAACCTCTAAACTGCCCAAGGGGGCCAGAGAAACATCAGGCATGCTTGCAGGAACATCAGTGAGGGGGTCTGTGGGACCATCCTCATCTGTAGTGTAATCAAAAGCACTGTCAGACTCAACTAAGTCTGGCACGTCTGAAAGATCATCATTTACTGTACCTGCAGGGTCACTGCCAGACTCGTCTGCAGTGACTTCCTCAAACCTGACAAATTCCCTAGCATGGACATCGACTTTGCCATCAATAAGCACTCTGTAGTTTTGACTGAGATCATCATATCCAAGAAAAATACCTTCAGAGCTTACACAGTCGAACTTTCCTGCCCTTTTGGACTTCAGAATTAATGCAAAACATTTGCAACCAAACACACGCAAGTGGCTGAGATTAGGCTTATGACCAAACCATGCTTCAAAGGGAGTAATACTCAAATTTGCAACAGCACACACATTCCTGAGGTAATTTGCAGTAAGCAGAGCATCACCCCAATATTCAGTTGGAAGATCTGTGGCTGCCAGCATGGCCCTCGCCCTCTCTTGCAAAGTCCTGTTCAGTCTCTCAATCTTCCCGTTCTGCTCATGAGCATAAGGAGCAGTCTTCTGATGGACCACTCCATACTTCCTACAGAATTTGTCCAAACCAATAAACTCAGTGCCATTGTCAGTACGTATGTACTTGACCCTGCATTCACACTGATTCTGCCATGTAGTGAGAAGAAGTGTGGCCTCTTTCACTGCATCGGACTTAGATTTTAACAGGATGACTTTAGAGAATTCTGTGAATTCATCAATGACAGTTAAAGCATACTTTTCACCATCATTTGATTCAGGACTGATTGGACCTATCACATCCATATGTACCACTTCAAGTTTCCTAGTACATTTGGTGTTAGTTGTTCTAAAGGGTTGTGTAGTCATCTTCCCCAACATGCATGGTTCACACACTCCATGGTTTCCAATGTGCTTTGACAAATCAATGGTGGGAAGAGACATCCCTTTAACCATGTCCTCTTTTCTCATCCTTGACATATTGTGAGGTGACAAGTGACCTAAACGTTTGTGCCATAGGTCCACTTTCTCTATGTCTATTTGTGCTATGCAAGTCTCAACTTGGTTTACCTCCTTACTGAATGTCACATGTTTTTCAGTAATGGACAAGTCAATGAACCATTGATAAGGAAAGCAGTGTTCTGCATAACCTAAATTGGTTCCATTTGAATCTGTGATAAAACATTCAATGCCTAGAATATTCACATTTAGGCCATCAAGATATGCTTTTCCCACAGACAGCAGATATTTCTTGGAGGTAGGGACATACTTGACATTGTAAAGAACAAAGGATGTTCCAAACTCTGAGAATACTTTCATTTTTCCCTCTCCAAGTATAGCTTCCCTTTTGCCATTTGCCACTACAAGGTATTCTGGGTCCTTGTACTCAACATAGTCTATCATATTCTCTTTGCTAGGGGAAATATGATCAGTTGAGCCGTTATCAATCAGCCAAGCAGGCAGGGAGGGGGTTGAATTGACTGATTCCCTTCTTACACAGTTACTAAATACCTCCCTTGAGTACTGCTCCAACTTGGGGCAGTTCCTCTTCACATGACCTGGCTCCTTACAGTGGTAACATAGGAGCGTTGACCTTCCTTGCTGTTGGAAAGCCTGTCTGCTTGCCTGAGCATCATTCACACTTTCCTTAGTATCTCTCGGTACCTCAACATTGTGTGCAGATGGCCTTCCAGCATTGTTCTTGCTCCCACCCTTATTCCCATATGTTGGATTTGTAACGTTTCTAACATATGGTTTGGGTGCTGGTGTGCTTGCTTTCTTGTTTTGTAACTTACTGTATGTGAGTTCAAGAACATGTTGCAACTTATGTATGTCTGCTTTATCATAGCATACAGAAGTTTGAAATTGTCAGTCATGCCTCATATTCATCTGACAAGCCCGCCAATAACATGGCACACAATGTGAGATCAGAATAAAACTCGCCCAAACTCTTGATAGTATTTGCGATTTTCCTCCCTCTTAAGATGTATGCAGATGGCTTTTCTCCTGGGAACATGGTCAAGGTCCTAGCCTCATTGTGTAGACTGATTAACTTGCCTTGTGCCCTTACCCTGAATACGTCTAGAAGGGTATGCCACATCACATAAGCTGAATACTGGTCTGAGATTTGTACCAAATACTCTTCAGTGCAAGACTGTGTTATAAGTGTCTGAGCTTTGAAGTCATCCAAGGAACCCTCACAGTCATCATGCACACAATATGCAACTCCCATTTCCATTAACATGGTGTAAACATGCTTGCTCCACATCACCCAATTGTTGTCGTTTAACTTAATTGGTTCCAGTTTCGGAGTAAGTTTTTGATATGAATATGGGACAGGACCAGTGGGGTAAGTGACACCAGGAAAACCTGTAGACGTGAACGGAGCAGGTCTTCTGCCACCAGGAGGAATACCTCCTGTGGGTGGACCACCACTAAAAGGGGGACCCCCACCACCACCACCACCTGGCCCACCAGGCCCACCAGGACCTCCAGGCCCACCAGGCCCTCCACCGCCACCACCACCAGCCCCACCACTGGGGCCACCACCACCAGGAACACCCCCAGCAGCACTGATAATAGGAACATTACCGTAAAATGTTGCTCTCGATGCTTGACTGGGGCGCTGTGCAGCTCTTGCAGGACCAACAGGAGGGCCCCCACTGTATGGAGGACCTCCACCAGGAGGACCAGCTCCTGGAAGTACCATTGGGACAGCTGCAGCAGCCTGCGTTGTTGCCTGTGGGATGTTTGGCAATGTGGGGTTAAGACTATTTAACATTGCAGTAGTCATACTGTAATATTCTTGCAAAGGATGGCCGTGCACCGACGAAAGTGCTAGTATGGTCCGAACACCATACCATATACTGTGCGAGCCTACGAGGCTACACCCAGTACCAATGTACCGCCCGGCACGTGCGGGGACGAGCCCCGGCACCGTCTGCCTACCGGCGCGCTACATTCTCCCCCTCCTAGGTGACCAAGCTCCTGCGAGGTCCTAAGAGGAGATGTCTAGAGAGTTGCTTTTATGCCTTATGTGAGAAGACACCCTAGAGAATCGCTTCAACGCCTCGTGGAACTTGTAGCGCAACCATCAGCCAAAGGCCGTCATCATATGGTCACTCCCCTATGGGGTACACAGCTCTCACCTCCCAACGTAAGCCTCATCTCTCTTTCTCTTCTCACTATCCAGCGTAAGCTTCCTCTCTCCCTCTCTCCTCCCCCCAGAGACACGTTGCTCACCACGAGGCCCACGTGGTGAACGGGTCTATGGACCAATGCCAGGCAAGGAGCAGAGGCAACTGGGCCAGGCAGACAAAAGAAGTGTCTAATGTGCCCCAACACAAAAGAACAAATCCTTCATTATGCAATGATGGAAGCAAAACCAGCATGCAAAGCTCAATCCACATTTATGGCATTTTCCAACGGCCCCATAAATGCAGTACTAAGCAAACCGAGCACTAAAAGAGACTGTGAAAATAGAAAGTATTTTCAGCTCCATGCTTCTCGGCGCCAATCAACAAAGCAAGTGTAATATTCTTGGAAAGGATGGCCCTGCACCGACGAAAGTGCTAGTATGGTCCGAGCACCATACCATATATAGTGCGAGCCTATGAGGCTACACCCAGTACCAATGTACCGCCCGGCACGTGCGGGGCCGATCCCCGGCACCGTCTGCCTACCGGCGCGCTACATTCTCCCCCTCCTAGGTGACCGAGCTCCCGGGAGGCCTGCCGAAGCAAGCCACAGTCACAGGCAGAGGCATATAGAAGGTCACTGCTACACTTCTATATCTTATACATTGAGCCGGTGAGTCTCCTCCAGACACCAAACCGCAGCCGCAACTGCCAGCCTGGGTGTACACTTGCCTGAGGTATCTCTATGGTACGCCTAGACCAAAATCCCGCAGTGACGGGGCCCAAAGGGCAGTCGTCGGCGTGAACAGATGTACACTCCACGTGTACACATTCCCACGAAGAAGCAGTGAAGTTGCTAACTTCAGGGCGGATAGTAGGGGCAGGGGCTGGACGACACTTAGCCACCAAGTCAGGGGACGTTCTGTGATCACGCGAACGTATGGGTAAACCACGACCCCCCGGTGACGCAGCTTGACAGGCTCGTGCTGCTGTGTTTCCCCTAGTCAACCTTCCCACGACGACGTGCCCCGCCTCTTGGTGCCCGTGCGTTGACTTTGTCCCAGTATCCCTTTACAACATTGGGAGCATTTGCCAAATTCCGTTCCTCTTCCCAGGTGTCATGCTCTGACGAGGAACCCGTCCAGCGGACAAGGTACTCATACTTGGGACGGCCACGTGAATTGACACGACGGTGGTCCATTAAGGCTTCCACCTCCTACTCATCCTCCCCCTCCAGCACCTCTGCCGGTGGTGGGGGTTGCATCGAACCATCCCGACGGTAGCGTTCCAGGTTGGAGACATAAAAGACATCATGAATCCGCCATCGTGCTGGGAGGTCAAGCTCATAAGCTTGGGTACCCACACGTTTCACCACTTGGAACGGCCCTACCCAACGCGGGAGGAGCTTGGGCGTGCCCACCTTGAAACGAAGGTTCTTTGAGGAGAGGCGGACCCAGTCCCCCACACCAAATTGAACTTTCCTTCGTTTGGTGTTGGCATACTGCGCTTGTCTCGCAGTGGCCACCCGATGGGTCATCCTGGCCTCATTGATGAGGCGTTGCATGCCCTGAACAAAGTCAGACGCACCAGGTACCCGTCTGTTGGGGAGAATCGTGACTGGCAGGTGGGGTTGAAACCCGTAGTTCAGCAAGAACGGGCGAGGACCCCATGGATTCGTGATCGCAATTATTGATCGCGAATTCTGCACAGACCAACTTCTCATCCTAATCATCCTGGGACTTGGCCACATACATGCGTAGCATGTCCTCGAGCACTCGATTCACTCGCTCAGTCTGCCCATCCGTTTGCGGATGGTAGGCTGTCGACATGGCTTGTCGAGTCCCAATGGATTGACACAAGGCTCTAGAAAAGTGGCTGGTGAAGAGCTTATCTCTATCAGATACCACCACTTGGGGAACACCATGCAACTTCCACACATTGTCAACGTACAGCTTAGCCGTATACTAAGCCGTAGCTTTGGTGGTTGTTGGCATAAGATGCACCATCTTGGTCAGCTTATCCACTACGACGAAAATGGCATCATGACCCTTGCCTGTTCTAGGCAGTTGGGTAATGAGATCCATAGTCACCGTGTGCCAAGGATTCAGCGGCAACTCTATAGGTTGCAGCAACCCCGCAGGCAAAGTGTTCCGAGCCTTGTTCTTCTGACACAAGTGGCACGTTAGCACGTAACGTTCGATGTCAGCAAGCATGGTAGGCCACCAATAATGGCGCCTTACCAAGGCCAAGGTTTTCTTCACTCCTTGATGGCCAGCATACGGGCTATCATGCAGTTCCTTAAGGATGTGAGCTCGCAGCCCAAAAGCATCCGGAACCACGGCCTTCCCTTCCCTCAGAAGGAAGCCGTTAAAGTCTAGCAGACCTTCAACATTCTGCTTATCTTGGAACCATGGGTCTTGAGAAGACCCTGGACAAATTTGTCCTTCCAAGATAGAGCAACCCCGGCGGCGGCACTCCCCTCCCCCGCAGAGCGGATAGTACCAACCAAGGCACAAAGAGAGAGCGTTGGCAGACAACGGTGCGCCGGGTGCGAACACCCACCAATCACCACGCCATTGATGATTGGACAAGGAGCCTCGTAGTCGGACGGATGCCGACTCAAAGCGTCAGCCACCACATTGGACGTCCCTGGGGCATAGTCCATGCGAAAATTGAACCGCGAAAGGAACTCGGCCCACCTGGTTTGCCGTCTACTTAAAGTAGGCAAAGTGTCCAAGTAAGGGATAGCCTTGTGGTCCGTGACCACACGAAACTCAGGGGCCCCCTCCAGGTAGCACCTCCAGACTGTCAATGCATGCACCACAGCGAGAAGTTCTTGCTCCCTAGTAGGATAGTTAACCTCAGCGGGAGTCAAACGACGACTCTCGTAGGCAACTGGGCGACCCTCCTGGTACAACACGGCCCCCAACCCTGCCAAAGACGCATCGCAATGGACCTCAAACGGCTTTGAGAAGTCAGGATACGCTAAGCAAGGTGCATGTGTCAAGGCATGTTTAATCTCGGTAAACGCCCGAACACACCCAGCACTCCATACCCAGGTCACACCTTGGCGTAGGAGTCTGTACAGTGGCGATGCAAGTGCTGCAAAATTGCGAACAAACTTGCGAAAGTAAGTTGCCAGCCCCAGGAAAGACCGCAACTCGCCAACATTCTTCGGTGTGCTCCAATTAGCAACTGAAGCCACCTTACGTGGGTCCACTTTAATCCCATCTGCTGAGACTAAATGGCCCAAGTACTCCAGCTCATCCTTGGCGAAAGAGCACTTCTTTAGGTTAGCATACAACTTATGCTGCCGCAACAGTTCAAGGACTTTGCGGAGATGCTCCCTATGCTCTTCAATGGACTTGCTGTAGATGAGGATGTCATCAAGGTACACGAGCACAAACTTGTGCAGGTAAGGAGCAAAGATAGCAATCATGGCAGTTTGAAACGTGGCCGGGGCATTAGTCAGCCCAAATGGCAAAACCCGCCACTCGAACAACCCCGCGGGTGTTCTGAAAGCTGTCTTTGGCATATCCTCATCTGTGATCCGGATCTGGTGATAGCCAGACGTGAGGTCAAGACTAGAGAACACTGTAGAACCCTGCAGTTGATCAAGAGTTTCATCGATACGAGGCATCGGATACCTGTTCTTGACCGTCTGTCGATTCAAAGCTCGGTAATCAATGACCATCCGGAGGATTCCATCCTTCTTTTGCACAAAAAGAATGGGCGCACCATAGGGTGATGTAGACGGCTGTATATACCCTTTGTCCAACAATAGCTTTGTCTGGCGTAACGCCTCATCATACTCTCAGCGTGAAAGCCGGTACAACGGACGAGACGGTGGACGAGCATGTGGATCGCTCAAGGGTATAGTGTGTCTAACCCCTTGCCTCTCAGGCGGAAGGTGCGGGACATCTTCAGGGAAAACATCTTGGAATTCACTGAGTATGTCAACAACAGGAGAGTTGGGAGAAGGAATGGAGACATTCGGATCGGTAGATAGATCGGTTACAATTGCCAGAAAGGACTGGCAGCCCTTCCTGCTTAACCTTCTAGCCTGCACTGCAGACAAAACCAATCTAGGCACATCCTCCACTTCTGAACCCTTCAAAGGCCTCTCCTCCTTAGGCGGGCAACGCAAAACGAACGGCTTGTTCTTTCTTGTATACCCCCTAACGGTGTCCTCTTCAAACATGAGATTTGCACGGAATGTCTTTAACCAGGGAGTCCCCAACAGCACATTCCAATCCATGGCAAAGTCTAGCACAAGACACGACACCTTAGCAAACTGTACCCCCTGGATGACATTGTCTAAGACAGCACATCCGATGTGGTTTACAGTTCTCCCGTCAGCCAACTTAATGCTTAAAGAATCCCCCTTCGGCGGCACAATCTCCAAGTGAAGGGCTTTAGCAAAGTCTGCACTGACCACATTGCAAGAAGCTCCCGAGTCCAGCATCGCCGTGGCCTTGCTCCCCTGCACCTCGGCAGGAAACACCAAGCTGTGACACGGCTTCTTGACAAGCAAATGCATGAATAGACGTCAAACATGCAAGGCTTACATCGCCAAGCGAAGGCCCACACCTTCAAGCATAAGAAGGTCCCGTGCCCGGGCTTGTCTTCTTGCCAGAAGACCCCTTCTTGGCCTCTTGCCGGGGCAGTCGAATACAAAGTGGTCTGGGTTGCATCTGAAGCAAACTCCCCGAGCCAGCTTGCATGTTGCCTCCCGCATGTCCAGGCTTAGGCCATGCTTCTTTTGAAGCTTGGCCAAGTGCCGTATGCCTCCTGTAGGAGGTGGTTGCTGGCAGGATGCTTTGTCCCCCGGTCCCGAGGAATTTCCCCTTCCTCGCGTTCAGCCACCTTCTCCTTTTCCTTGGAGACACCTGAGCACATCGCCTACAAAGATTCAGCATATGTGGTAGCTTCACCACCCCCGCCACATCGCTCATTGCACGCCACACCGGCAACTTGCATAGTGAGGTGAAGCAGAGCGGGTTTCAGACTAGCCCAAGAGGACAAATCTTTCATGAGGCAATGATGGAAGCCAAACCCCCACGTAAAGCTCAACCACATTTATGGCAGCTCCCAAAGCCCCATAAATGCACAAAATCTTAATTGAAGAACCCGATTGCCGTGGAACCCCGAACCAAATCGACCATCCACGCAAAGTTTGTGTTCAATCAACAAGATGCCACAAATCCAGCCGAGCACTAAACAGCCTTTCAAAAGAGAAAGCTTTTCAGTTCCATGCTACTCGGTGTCAATCAACAAAGCAAGACCGCGTCATATCCGTGTAATATCCGTGTAGGATCGGCATCCGGAAAAGTTGACACTTTACCACCGAAATCCCAACGATATGCTCGAAACACCAAAGTTTCATCAAGGCAATGCAAGTTGATAACATTTGCAAAGGGTTAGCAACCCAAAGTACACCAAATGAGGGGAAGCGTACACTCACTATCGTGAAGTGCCATCTTCCTCCCCCACCGTCCCCACGGAGACGACGGAGCCAAACGCCATTAGAAAGATTACAGAAAAAATCCGTACTTTCTGGCTTGGATCCACACACCAAGCGCGGCGTCGACCCTCGCAGGCCACAACCATCCCCGTCATCGGAACTTATATGGGTGCGAAGAATGGATTCTCCCAACCAAAGTCCATGAACTAGATACCAAGATGTTGTTGATCCTTCGATCTAGTGGGAAACAACCCAAATAGAACGACAGGCAACAACGAAGACACACTGAAGCATCGACACCATCCGCAAGACACACTTAAGCGTCAAACAGGATCAACAACCAACATCGCAAATCCACCGACTTGGATATGGGCCACCAAAATGTAATATTCTTGGAAAGGATGGCCCTGCACCGACGAAAGTGCTAGTATGGTCCGAGCACCATACCATATATAGTGCGAGCCTATGAGGCTACACCCAGTACCAATGTACCGCCCGGCACGTGCGGGGCCGATCCCCGGCACCGTCTGCCTACCGGCGCGCTACAGCAAGACCTCGTCATATCCGTGTAAGATCGGCATCCGGAAAAGTTGACACTTTACCACCGAAACCCCAACGATATGCTCGAAACACCAAAGTTTCATTAAGGCAATGCAAGTTGAAAAACAATTGCAAAGGATTAGCAACCCAAAGCAAACCAAACGAGGGGAAGCGCACACTCACCATCGTGAAGTGCCACCTTCCTCCCCCACCGTCCCCACGGAAACGGCGGAGCCAAACGCCATTAGAAAGATTACAGAAAAATCCGAACTTTCTTGCTTGGATCCACACACCAAGCTTGGCGTCGACCTTCGTAGGCCAGAACCATCCCCGTCATCCGAACTTATATGGGTGCGAAGAACGGATTCTCCCAACCAAAGTCCGTGAAGGTGATACCAAGGTGTTGTTGATCCTTCGATCTAGTGGGAAACAACCCAAATAGGACGACAGGCAGCAACGAAGACACACTTAAGCATCGACACCATCCGCAAGACACACTTAAGCGTCAAGCGGGATCAACAACCAACATCGCAAGTCCACCGACTTGGATATGGGCCACCAAAAGGGGACCCGTCCTCTGAGGGCGACGATGGCCTAGGCCTTGCACAATGTTCCAAAGATTTAGTGGAAGCTTCCACTATTTGGGCAAAAGTTGTGTGGAGGTATTGGCTTTGGTGCGCTGCGGCGCGCGCTTTTTATGCTCGGATCCCGAGTCATGTCCTACACGACAGAAGGGTGACCAGCATAGAGTCGTCCGTCCAGGCTCTCAACACTGATATTGGGTCTTTGGGAACCCAAGTTGGCAGCCTGGACGGCAAGATGGACGCGATTATGCGTTTGCTGCAAGGATCGGGGGGGGGACAAGGTGCGTCTCCCTCGCCTATGCCTTTCGTTGCTCCTAAAACGAGGCCTCCAGCGCCTATTTTTAATGGAAGCAAGGATGGGACTAAGATAACAACTTGGTTCGAGCAGTTTGCGGCATACGCGGCGTTGTTGCAGCTCACTCCTGACACGCTTGTGGATCACGCATCCTTGTGTCTTTCTGGGAAAGCAGCTGAACAATGGGCTTTGATTAAAAAGTCTTTGGCTTTGCATGGCAAGGATGTGAAAGACTTTGATTTGTTCAAAGCTGAATTGTTGGCCAACTTTGTCGATATGTCAGTGGAAGACACCGTGCGATATCGTTTGGCGCAACTTAAACAATCTGGAACAGTGGCTCAATACTATACTGCCTTTAGGGCAATAACAGTTGAGGCAGTCACATATCCAGTAACTGGGCCTGAAGCTTGTGCAGCTTTTCGGGCTGGCCTAAAACCCGCTCTACTTGAACTCATTATGAAGGATGCCTCGGTAAGGCGTGAGATGAGCAATGTGGAGGCGGTGGTGAAAGCTGCCAAAGAGGCTGAATCTTTGTTAGCTATGCTTTCAGGTGTCTCCAAGGGAAAGGAGAAGGTCTATGGGGACCGCGAGGAGGGAGAAGTACCTCGGGACCGTGGGACCAAGCGTCCCGCCCATAACCATCCCAAGGGAGCCACACGCCACTTGGGCAAACTTCAGAAGAAGTACGGCCTAAGCCAGGACAGGCGAGAGGCGGCTGGGAAGCTGGCCGCTGGCGTCTGTTTCGAATGCAACAAGCCCGGCCATTTTGCATTCGAATGCCCTCTCAAGAAGGGGTCTTCTGGCAAGAAGACAAGCCCCGGCGCGGGACCTTCTAATGCTTGAAGGTGTGGGCCTTCGCTTGGCGATGTAGGCCCTGCATGTTTGACGTCTATTCATGCATTTGCTTGTCAAGAAGCCGTGTCACAGCTTGTGATGGTGTTTCCTGCCGAGGTGCAGGGGAGCAAGGCCACGGCGATGCTGGACTCTGGAGCTTCTTGCAATGTGGTCAGTGCAGACTTTGCTAAAGCCCTTCACTTGGAGATTGTGCCGCCGAAGGGGGATTCTTTAAGCATTAAGTTGGCTGACGGGAGAACTGTAAACCATATCGGATGTGCTGTCTTAGACATTGTCATCCAGGGGGTACAGTTTGCTAAGGTGTCGTGTCTTGTGCTAGACTTTGCCATGGATTGGAATGTGCTGTTGGGGACTCCCTGGCTAAAGACATTCCGTGCAAATCTCATGTTTGAAGAGGACACCGTTAGGGGGTATACAAGAAAGAACAAGCCGTTCGTTTTGCGTTGCCCGCCTAAGGAGGAGAGGCCTTTGAAGGGTTCAGAAGTGGAGGATGTGCCTAGATTGGTTTTGTCTGCGGTGCAGGCTAGAAGGTTAAGCAGAAAAGGCTGTCAGTCCTTTCTGGCAATTGTAACCGATCTGTCTACCGATCCGAATGTCTCCATTCCTTCTCCTAACTCTCCTGTTGTTGACATACTCAGTGAATTCCAAGATGTTTTCCCTGAAGATGTCCCGCACCTTCCGCCTGAGAGGCAAGGGGTTAGACACACTATACCCTTGAGCGATCCACATGCTCGTCCACCGTCTCGTCCGTTGTACCGGCTTTCACGCTTAGAGTATGATGAGGCGTTACGCCAGACAAAGCTATTGTTGGACAAAGGGTATATCCAGCCGTCTACATCACCCTATGGTGCGCCCATTCTTTTTGTGCAAAAGAAGGATGGAAGCCTCCGGATGGTCATTGATTACCGAGCTTTGAATCGACAGACGGTCAAGAACAGGTATCCGATGCCTCGTATCGATGATACTCTTGATCAACTGCAGGGTTCTACAGTGTTCTCTAGTCTTGACCTCACGTCTGGCTATCACCAGATCCGGATCACAGATGAGGATATGCCAAAGACAGCTTTCAGAACACCCGCGGGGTTGTTCGAGTGGCGGGTTTTGCCATTTGGGCTGACTAATGCCCCGGCCACGTTTCAAACTGCCATGAATGCTATCTTTGCTCCTTACCTGCACAAGTTTGTGCTCGTGTACCTTGATGACATCCTCATCTACAGCAAGTCCATTGAAGAGCATAGGGAGCATCTCCGCAAAGTCCTTGAACTGTTGCGGCAGCATAAGTTGTATGCTAACCTAAAGAAGTGCTCTTTCGCCAAGGATGAGCTGGAGTACTTGGGCCATTTAGTCTCAGCCGATGGGATTAAAGTGGACCCACGTAAGGTGGCTTCAGTTGCTAATTGGAGCACACCGAAGAATGTTGGCGAGTTGCGGTCTTTCCTGGGGCTGGCAACTTACTTTCGCAAGTTTGTTCGCAATTTTGCAGCACTTGCATCGCCACTGTACAGACTCCTACGCCAAGGTGTGACCTGGGTATGGAGTGCTGGGGGTGTTCGGGCGTTTACCGAGATTAAACATGCCTTGACACATGCACCTTGCTTAGCGTATCCTGACTTCTCAAAGCCGTTTGAGGTCCATTGCGATGCGTCTTTGGCAGGGTTGGGGGCCGTGTTGTACCAGGAGGGTCGCCCAGTTGCCTACGAGAGTCGTCGCTTGACTCCCGCTGAGGTTAACTATCCTACTGGGGAGCAAGAACTTCTAGCTGTGGTGCATGCATTGACAGTCTGGAGGTGCTACCTAGAGGGGGCCCCTGAGTTTCGTGTAGTCACGGACCACAAGGCTATCACTTATTTGGACACTTTGCCTACTTTAAGTAGACGGCAAACCAGGTGGGCAGAGTTCCTTTCAAGGTTCAATTTTCGCATGGACTATGCCCCCGGCACGTCCAATGTGGTGGCTGACGCTCTGAGTCGGCATCCGTCCGACTATGAGGCTCCTTGTCCAATCATCAATGGCGTGGTGATTGGTGGGTGTTCGCACCCGGCGCACCGTTGTCTGCCAACGCTCTCTCTTTGTGCCTTGGTTGGCACTATCCGCTCTGCGGGGGAGGGGAGTGCTGCGGCCGGGGTTGCTCTGTCTTGGAAGGACAAATTTGTCCAGGGTTATACTCAAGACCCATGGTTCCAAGATAAGCAGAATGTTGAAGGTCTGCTAGACTTTGACGGCTTCCTTCTAAGGGAGGGGAAGGCCGTGGTTCCGGATGCTTTCGGGCTGCGAGCTCACATCCTCAAGGAACTGCATGATAGCCCGTATGCTGGCCATCAAGGAGTGAAGAAAACCTTGGCCCTGGTAAGGCGCCATTATTGGTGGCCTACCATGCTTGCTGACATCGAACGTTACGTGCTAACGTGCCACTTGTGTCAGAAGAACAAGGCTCGGAACACTTTGCCTGCGGGGTTGCTGCAACCTTTACAGTTGCCGCTGAATCCTTGGCACACGGTGACTATGGATTTCATTACCCAATTGCCTAGGACAGGCAAGGGTCATGATGCCATTTTCGTCGTAGTGGATAAGCTGACCAAGATGGTGCATCTTATGCCCACAACCACCAAGGCTACGGCTGAGCAGACGGCTAAGCTGTACGTTGACAATGTGTGGAAGTTGCATGGTGTTCCCCAAGTGGTGGTGTCCGATAGAGATAAGCTCTTCACCAGCCACTTTGCTAGAGCTTTGTGTCAATCCATTGGGACTCGACAAGCCATGTCAACAGCCTACCATCCGCAGACGGATGGGCAGACTGAGAGAGTGAATCGAGTGCTCGAGGACATGCTACGCATGTATGTGGCCAAGTCCCAGGATGATTGGGATGAGAAGTTGGTCTGTGCAGAATTCGCGATCAATAATTGCGATCACGAGTCCACGGGGTCCTCGCCGTTTTTGCTGAACTACGGGTTTCACCCCCACCTGCCAGTCGCGATTCTCCCCAATAGACGGGTACCTGGTGCGTCTGACTTTGTTCAGGGCATGCAACGCCTCATCAATGAGGCCAGGATGACCCATCGGGTGGCCACTGCGAGACAAGCGCAGTATGCCAACACCAAACGAAGGGACGTTCAATTTGGTGTGGGGGACTGGGTCCTCCTCTCCTCAAAGAACCTCCGTTTCAAGGTGGCACGCCCAAGCTCCTCCCGCGTTGGGTAGGGCCGTTCCAAGTCGTGAAACGTGTGGGTACCCAAGCTTATGAGCTTGACCTCCCGGCACGATGGAGGATTCATGATGTCTTTCATGTCTCCAACCTGGAACGGTACCGGCGGGATGGTTCGATGCAACCCCCACCACCTGCCGAGGTGCTGGAGGGGGAAGATGAGTACGAGGTGGAAGCCTTAATGGACCACCGTCGTGTCAATTCACGTGGCCGTCCCAAGTATGAGTACCTTGTCCGCTGGAAGGGTTACTCGTCAGAGCATGACACCTGGGAAGAGGAACGGAATTTGACAAATGCTCCCAATGTTGTAAAGGGATACTGGGACACAGTCAACGCACGGGCACCACGAGGCGGGGCACGCCGTCGTGGGCAGGTTGACTAGGGGAAACACAGCAGCACGAGCCTGTCAAGCTGCGTCACCGGGGGGTCGTGGTTTACCCATACGTTCGCGTGATCACAGAACGTCCCCTGACTTGGTGGCTAAGTGTCGTCCAGCCCCGGCCCCTACTATCCGCCCTGAAGCTAGCAACTTCACTGCTTCTTCATGGGAACCTGTACACGTGGAGTGTACATTTGTTCACGCCGACGACTGCCCTTTGGGCCCCGTCACTGCGGGATTCTGGTCTAGGCGTACCATAGAGATACCTCAGGCAAGTGTACACCCAGGCTGCGGTCTGGTGTCTGGAGGAGACTCGCCGGCTCAAAGTGTGATGTATAGAAGTGTGGCAGTGACTTCTATACACCTCTGCCTGTGACTGCGGCTTGCTTTGGCAGGCCTCCCGGGAGCTCGGTCACCTAGGAGGGGGAGAATGTAGCGCGCGGCAGGCAGACTCCGCCAGGGTTAGCCCCGTCGGATGCCAAGCGGTACATTAGGCCAGGCGTAGCCTCTTTAGGCTTCGCGCTAGCACATACGGTGTGGCGCTCGGGCCACACTGGCACTTTCATCGGTGCAAACAATTCGGATAACTTTACATGAATGTACCGCTTGGCATCCGACGGGGCTAACCCTGGCGGAGTCTGCCTGCCGCGCGCTACATTCTCCCCCTCCTAGGTGACCGAGCTCCCGGGAGGCCTGCCAAAGCAAGCCGCAGTCACAGGCAGAGGTGTATAGAAGGTCACTGCCACACTTCTATACATCACACTTTGAGCCGGCGAGTCTCCTCCAGACACCAGACCGCAGCCTGGGTGTACACTTGCCTGAGGTATCTCTATGGTACGCCTAGACCAGAATCCCGCAGTGACGGGGCCCAAAGGGCAGTCGTCGGCGTGAACAAATGTACACTCCACGTGTACAGGTTCCCATGAAGAAGCAGTGAAGTTGCTAGCTTCAGGGCGGATAGTAGGGGCCGGGGCTGGACGACACTTAGCCACCAAGTCAGGGGACGTTCTGTGATCACGCGAACGTATGGGTAAACCACGACCCCCCGGTGACGCAGCTTGACAGGCTCGTGCTGCTGTGTTTCCCCTAGTCAACCTGCCCACGACGGCGTGCCCCGCCTCGTGGTGCCCGTGCGTTGACTGTGTCCCAGTATCCCTTTACAACATTGGGAGCATTTGTCAAATTCCGTTCCTCTTCCCAGGTGTCATGCTCTGACGAGTAACCCTTCCAGCGGACAAGGTACTCATACTGGGACGGCCACGTGAATTGACACGACGGTGGTCCATTAAGGCTTCCACCTCGTACTCATCTTCCCCCTCCAGCACCTCGGCAGGTGGTGGGGGTTGCATCGAACCATCCCGCCGGTACCGTTCCAGGTTGGAGACATGAAAGACATCATGAATCCTCCATCGTGCCGGGAGGTCAAGCTCATAAGCTTGGGTACCCACACGTTTCACGACTTGGAACGGCCCTACCCAACGCGGGAGGAGCTTGGGCGTGCCACCTTGAAACGGAGGTTCTTTGAGGAGAGGAGGACCCAGTCCCCCACACCAAATTGAACGTCCCTTCGTTTGGTGTTGGCATACTGCGCTTGTCTCGCAGTGGCCACCCGATGGGTCATCCTGGCCTCATTGATGAGGCGTTGCATGCCCTGAACAAAGTCAGACGCACCAGGTACCCGTCTATTGGGGAGAATCGCGACTGGCAGGTGGGGGTGAAACCCGTAGTTCAGCAAAAACGGCGAGGACCCCGTGGACTCGTGATCGCAATTATTGATCGCGAATTCTGCACAGACCAACTTCTCATCCCAATCATCCTGGGACTTGGCCACATACATGCGTAGCATGTCCTCGAGCACTCGATTCACTCTCTCAGTCTGCCCATCCGTCTGCGGATGGTAGGCTGTTGACATGGCTTGTCGAGTCCCAATGGATTGACACAAAGCTCTAGCAAAGTGGCTGGTGAAGAGCTTATCTCTATCGGACACCACCACTTGGGGAACACCATGCAACTTCCACACATTGTCAACGTACAGCTTAGCCGTCTGCTCAGCCGTAGCCTTGGTGGTTGTGGGCATAAGATGCACCATCTTGGTCAGCTTATCCACTACGACGAAAATGGCATCATGACCCTTGCCTGTCCTAGGCAATTGGGTAATGAAATCCATAGTCACCGTGTGCCAAGGATTCAGCGGCAACTGTAAAGGTTGCAGCAACCCCGCAGGCAAAGTGTTCCGAGCCTTGTTCTTCTGACACAAGTGGCACGTTAGCACGTAACGTTCGATGTCAGCAAGCATGGTAGGCCACCAATAATGGCGCCTTACCAGGGCCAAGGTTTTCTTCACTCCTTGATGGCCAGCATACGGGCTATCATGCAGTTCCTTGAGGATGTGAGCTCGCAGCCCGAAAGCATCCGGAACCACGGCCTTCCCCTCCCTTAGAAGGAAGCCGTCAAAGTCTAGCAGACCTTCAACATTCTGCTTATCTTGGAACCATGGGTCTTGAGTATAACCCTGGACAAATTTGTCCTTCCAAGACAGAGCAACCCCGGCCGCAGCACTCCCCTCCCCCGCAGAGCGGATAGTGCCAACCAAGGCACAAAGAGAGAGCGTTGGCAGACAACGGTGCGCCGGGTGCGAACACCCACCAATCACCACGCCATTGATGATTGGACAAGGAGCCTCATAGTCGGACGGATGCCGACTCAGAGCGTCAGCCACCACATTGGACGTCCGGGGGCATAGTCCATGCGAAAATTGAACCTTGAAAGGAACTCTGCCCACCTGGTTTGCCGTCTACTTAAAGTAGGCAAAGTGTCCAAATAAGTGATAGCCTTGTGGTCCGTGACTACACGAAACTCAGGGGCCCCCTCTAGGTAGCACCTCCAGACTGTCAATGCATGCACCACAGCTAGAAGTTCTTGCTCCCCAGTAGGATAGTTAACCTCAGCGGGAGTCAAGCGGACGACTCTCGTAGGCAACTGGGCGACCCTCCTGGTACAACACGGCCCCCAACCCTGCCAAAGACGCATCGCAATGGACCTCAAACGGCTTTGAGAAGTCAGGATACGCTAAGCAAGGTGCATGTGTCAAGGCATGTTTAATCTCGGTAAACGCCCGAACACCCCAGCACTCCATACCCAGGTCACACCTTGGCGTAGGAGTCTGTACAGTGGCGATGCAAGTGCTGCAAAATTGCGAACAAACTTGCGAAAGTAAGTTGCCAGCCCCAGGAAAGACCGCAACTCGCCAACATTCTTCGGTGTGCTCCAATTAGCAACTGAAGCCACCTTACGTGGGTCCACTTTAATCCCATCGGCTGAGACTAAATGGCCCAAGTACTCCAGCTCATCCTTGGCGAAAGAGCACTTCTTTAGGTTAGCATACAACTTATGCTGCCGCAACAGTTCAAGGACTTTGCGGAGATGCTCCCTATGCTCTTCAATGGACTTGCTGTAGATGAGGATGTCATCAAGGTACACGAGCACAAACTTGTGCAGGTAAGGAGCAAAGATAGCATTCATGGCAGTTTGAAACGTGGCCGGGGCATTAGTCAGCCCAAATGGCAAAACCCGCCACTCGAACAACCCCGCGGGTGTTCTGAAAGCTGTCTTTGGCATATCCTCATCTGTGATCCGGATCTGGTGATAGCCAGACGTGAGGTCAAGACTAGAGAACACTGTAGAACCCTGCAGTTGATCAAGAGTATCATCGATACGAGGCATCGGATACCTGTTCTTGACCGTCTGTCGATTCAAAGCTCGGTAATCAATGACCATCCGGAGGCTTCCATCCTTCTTTTGCACAAAAAGAATGGGCGCACCATAGGGTGATGTAGACGGCTGGATATACCCTTTGTCCAACAATAGCTTTGTCTGGCGTAACGCCTCATCATACTCTAAGCGTGAAAGCCGGTACAACGGACGAGACGGTGGACGAGCATGTGGATCGCTCAAGGGTATAGTGTGTCTAACCCCTTGCCTCTCAGGCGGAAGGTGCGGGACATCTTCAGGGAAAACATCTTGGAATTCACTGAGTATGTCAACAACAGGAGAGTTAGGAGAAGGAATGGAGACATTCGGATCGGTAGACAGATCGGTTACAATTGCCAGAAAGGACTGACAGCCTTTTCTGCTTAACCTTCTAGCCTGCACCGCAGACAAAACCAATCTAGGCACATCCTCCACTTCTGAACCCTTCAAAGGCCTCTCCTCCTTAGGCGGGCAACGCAAAACGAACGGCTTGTTCTTTCTTGTATACCCCCTAACGGTGTCCTCTTCAAACATGAGATTTGCACGGAATGTCTTTAACCAGGGAGTCCCCAACAGCACATTCCAATCCATGGCAAAGTCTAGCACAAGACACGACACCTTAGCAAACTGTACCCCCTGGATGACAATGTCTAAGACAGCACATCCGATATGGTTTACAGTTCTCCCGTCAGCCAACTTAATGCTTAAAGAATCCCCCTTCGGCGGCACAATCTCCAAGTGAAGGGCTTTAGCAAAGTCTGCACTGACCACATTGCAAGAAGCTCCAGAGTCCAGCATTGCCGTGGCCTTGCTCCCCTGCACCTCGGCAGGAAACACCATCACAAGCTGTGACACGGCTTCTTGACAAGCAAATGCATGAATAGACGTCAAACATGCAGGGCCTACATCGCCAAGCGAAGGCCCACACCTTCAAGCATTAGAAGGTCCCGCGCCGGGGCTTGTCTTCTTGCCAGAAGACCCCTTCTTGAGAGGGCATTCGAATGCAAAATGGCCGGGCTTGTTGCATTCGAAACAGACGCCAGCGGCCAGCTTCCCAGCCGCCTCTCGCCTGTCCTGGCTTAGGCCGTACTTCTTCTGAAGTTTGCCCAAGTGGCGTGTGGCTCCCTTGGGATGGTTATGGGCGGGACGCTTGGTCCCACGGTCCCGAGGTACTTCTCCCTCCTCGCGGTCCCCATAGACCTTCTCCTTTCCCTTGGAGACACCTGAAAGCATAGCCAACAAAGATTCAGCCTCTTTGGCAGCTTTCACCACCGCCTCCACATTGCTCATCTCACGCCTTACCGAGGCATCCTTCATAATGAGTTCAAGTAGAGCGGGTTTTAGGCCAGCCCGAAAAGCTGCACAAGCTTCAGGCCCAGTTACTGGATATGTGACTGCCTCAACTGTTATTGCCCTAAAGGCAGTATAGTATTGAGCCACTGTTCCAGATTGTTTAAGTTGCGCCAAACGATATCGCACGGTGTCTTCCACTGACATATCGACAAAGTTGGCCAACAATTCAGCTTTGAACAAATCAAAGTCTTTCACATCCTTGCCATGCAAAGCCAAAGACTTTTTAATCAAAGCCCATTGTTCAGCTGCTTTCCCAGAAAGACACAAGGATGCGTGATCCACAAGCGTGTCAGGAGTGAGCTGCAACAACGCCGCGTATGCCGCAAACTGCTCGAACCAAGTTGTTATCTTAGTCCCATCCTTGCTTCCATTAAAAATAGGCGCTGGAGGCCTCGTTTTAGGAGCAACGAAAGGCATAGGCGAGGGAGACGCACCTTGTCCCCCCCCGATCCTTGCAGCAAACGCATAATCGCGTCCATCTTGCCGTCCAGGCTGCCAACTTGGGTTCCCAAAGACCCAATATCAGTGTTGAGAGCCTGGACGGACGACTCTATGCTGGTCACCCTTCTGTCGTGTAGGACATGACTCGGGATCCGAGCATAAAAAGCGCGCGCCGCAGCGCACCAAAGCCAATACCTCCACACAACTTTTGCCCAAATAGTGGAAGCTTCCACTAAATCTTGGAACATTGTGCAAGGCCTAGGCCATCGTCGCCCTCAGAGGACGGGTCCCCTTTTGGTGGCCCATATCCAAGTCGGTGGACTTGCGATGTTGGTTGTTGATCCCGCTTGACGCTTAAGTGTGTCTTGCGGATGGTGTCGATGCTTAAGTGTGTCTTCGTTGCTGCCTGTCGTCCTATTTGGGTTGTTTCCCACTAGATCGAAGGATCAACAACACCTTGGTATCACCTTCACGGACTTTGGTTGGGAGAATCCGTTCTTCGCACCCATATAAGTTCGGATGACGGGGATGGTTCTGGCCTACGAAGGTCGACGCCAAGCTTGGTGTGTGGATCCAAGCAAGAAAGTTCGGATTTTTCTGTAATCTTTCTAATGGCGTTTGGCTCCGCCGTTTCCGTGGGGACGGTGGGGGAGGAAGGTGGCACTTCACGATGGTGAGTGTGCGCTTCCCCTCGTTTGGTTTGCTTTGGGTTGCTAATCCTTTGCAATTGTTTTTCAACTTGCATTGCCTTAATGAAACTTTGGTGTTTCGAGCATATCGTTGGGGTTTCGGTGGTAAAGTGTCAACTTTTCCGGATGCCGATCTTACACGGATATGACGAGGTCTTGCTGTAGCGCGCCGGTAGGCAGACGGTGCCGGGGATCGGCCCCGCACGTGCCGGGCGGTACATTGGTACTGGGTGTAGCCTCATAGGCTCGCACTATATATGGTATGGTGCTCGGACCATACTAGCACTTTCGTCGGTGCAGGGCCATCCTTTCCAAGAATATTACATTTTGGTGGCCCATATCCAAGTCGGTGGATTTGCGATGTTGGTTGTTGATCCTGTTTGACGCTTAAGTGTGTCTTGCGGATGGTGTCGATGCTTCAGTGTGTCTTCGTTGTTGCCTGTCGTTCTATTTGGGTTGTTTCCCACTAGATCGAAGGATCAACAACATCTTGGTATCTAGTTCATGGACTTTGGTTGGGAGAATCCATTCTTCGCACCCATATAAGTTCCGATGACGGGATGGTTGTGGCCTGCGAGGGTCGACGCCGCGCTTGGTGTGTGGATCCAAGCCAGAAAGTACGGATTTTTTCTGTAATCTTTCTAATGGCGTTTGGCTCCGTCGTCTCCGTGGGGACGGTGGGGGAGGAAGATGGCACTTCACGATAGTGAGTGTACGCTTCCCCTCATTTGGTTACTTTGGGTTGCTAACCCTTTGCAAATGTTATCAACTTGCATTGCTTGATGAAACTTTGGTGTTTCGAGCATATCGTTGGATTTCGGTGGTAAGTGTCAACTTTTCCGGATGCCGATCCTACACGGATATTACACGGATATGACGCGGTCTTGCTTTGTTGATTGAACCGAGTGCATGGAACTGAAAAGTTTCTCTTTTGAAAGGCTGTTTAGTGCTCGGCTGGATTTGTGCATCTTGTTGATTGAACACAACTTTGCGTGGATGGTCGATTTGGTTCGGGGTCCACGGCAATCGGTTCTTCAATTAAGATTTTGTGCATTTATGGGCTTTGGGAGCTGCCAATGTGGTTGAGCTTTACGTGGGGGTTTGGCTTCCATCATTGCCTCATGAAAGATTTGTCCTCTTGGGCTAGTCTGAAACCCGCTCTGCTTCACCTCACTATGCAAGTTGCCGGTGTGGCGTGCAATGAGCGATGTGGCGGGGGTGGTGAAGCTACCACATATGCTGAATCTTTGTAGCGATGTGCTCAGGTGTCTCAAGAAAGGAGAAGGGCTGAACGCGAGGAAGGGGAAATTCCTCGGGACGGGGGACAAAGCATCCTGCCAGCAACCACCTCCTACAGAGGCATACGGCACTTGGCCAAGCTTCAAAAGAAGCATGGCCTAAGCCTGGACATGCGGGAGGCAACATGCAAGCTGGCTCGGGAGTTTGCTTCAGATGCAACCCAGACCACTTTGTATTCGACTGCCCCGGCAAGAGGCCAAGAAGGGGTCTTCTGGCAAGAAGACAAGCCCGGCACGGACCTTCTTATGCTTGAAGGTGTGGGCCTTCGCTTGGCGATGAGCCTGATGTTACGTCATCATGCATTGGCTTGGGTCAGTGCGGACGCTGTTGACGTTCCTGGATGTCCAGGTGGCCATTTTGCTTGTCAAAGAAGCCGTGTCTAGACAGCTTCGGGTCGTTTCAACTGCGTCAGTTGCAGGATTGGATTGCTAAGACCCGGCTTCATGTTTGAAGGACACTTGGGCAAGAGCGGTTCGTTGTAAGGGCTTGAGGTTCGAGTGGAGATGTCTAATTTTGCCACATAGAAGGTTAAGCAGGAAGGGCTGCCAGTCCATTCTGGCAATTGTAACGATCTATCTACGATCCGAATTCCTCCATTCCTTCTCCAATCTCTGTTGTTGACATACTCAGTGAATTCCAAGATGTTTTCCCTGAAGATTCCCGCACCTTCCGCCTGAAGCAAGGGTAGACACACTTACCCTTGAGCGATCCACATGCTCGTCCACCGTCTCGTCGTGTACGCTTTCACCTGAGGTATATGAGGCGTTACCCAGACAAAGCTATTGTTGACAAAGGTATATACACCGTCTACATCACCCTATGGTGCGCCCATTCTTTTGTGCAAAGAGGATGGAATCCTCCGGATGTCATTGATTACCGAGCTTTGAATCGACAGACGTCCAAGAACAGGTATCCGATGCCTCGTATCGATGAACTCTTGATCAACTGCAGGTTCTACAGTTTTCTAGTCTTGCCTGGTATCCCAGATCCGGATCACAGATGAGGATATGCCAAAGACAGCTTTCAGAACACCCCGCGGGGTTGTTCGAGTGGCGGGTTTGCCATTTGGGCTGACTAATGCCCCGGCCACGTTTCAAACTGCCATGATTGCTATCTTTGCTCCTTACCTGCACAAGTTTGTGCTCGTGTACCTTGATGACATCCTCATCTACAGCAAGTCCATTGAAGAGCATAGGAGCATCTCCGCAAAGTCCTTGAACTGTTGCGCAGCATAAGTTGTATGCTAACCTAAAGAAGTGCTCTTTCGCCAGGATGAGCTGGAGTACTTGGCCATTTAGTCTCAGCAGATGGGATAAAGGACCCACGTAAGTGGCTTCAGTTGCTAATTGGAGCACACCGAAGAATGTTGGCGATTGCGGTCTTTCCTGGGGCTGGCAACTTACTTTCGCAAGTTTGTTCGCAATTTTGCAGCACTTGCATCGCCACTGTACAGACTCCTACGCCAAGGTGTGACCTGGGTATGGAGTGCTGGGTGTGTTTCGGGCGTTTACCGAGATTAAACATCCTTGACACATGCACCTTGCTTAGCGTATCCTGACTTCTCAAAGCCGTTTGAGGTCCATTGCGATGCGTCTTTGGCAGGGTTGGGGGCCGTGTTGTACCAGAGGTCGCCAGTTGCCTACGAGAGTCGTCGTTTGACTCCCGCTGAGGTTAACTATCC
>KV908626.1:0-7500 GCA_002005505.1 Botryococcus braunii
CATTCCCTCACTTCATGCAAGGGGCGGTGTTGTGACATGCCGCAGTAGCCTCGGGCTCAAGGTCCCCCGCTGTAGAGCTCCATAGGAAACCTTGATGCTTCGGTTGAACCGGAAAATGTTTCCGGGAGCGCAAGCATGTAACTTCTCGTGTAAGTGGATCATACATAGGCACTTGGCAATGTGCATGGACATATGGTACTCATGACAGAGTTCGAGAGTGGACTTCGAGTATAGACATGAGGTACTCATGACTGAGTTTGATAGTGTACTTCGAGTGCGGACATTTGGTACTCATGACTGCGTTTGATAGTGTACCTCGAGTACGGACCTTTGGTACTCATGACTGAGTTTGATAGTGTACTTCGAGTACGGACATTTGGTACTCATGACTGAGTTTTTAGGTACTTTGTGGCCATGGGTGGCTGGTCAGAAGGAGGCTAGGCATCTGTACTCGTGCTTGGCCGATACCACCTGCTACAACCTAACTGCAGGAATCAAACATGCAGTATCCTCAACATCATTTAGGAGGACCCCTTCCTGTAGCTCTTTCATTGTGCAGGCTGTTTTACCTGCCGTGGTTTCCCTCTTTGGTGATGATTTCCGGGTTCGTGCCCGCATATGGGTTGACTTGGTCGCAGCCCTCTACTTTGGCCCCCCATCCTCAGGTGTCTGTCTTCCTTGTGTACAGGTGCCCTTCGCGCTGCTTCTGGCGTCTTTTACTGCTGATTAGGCTTCCTTATGGGTCTGTGCACACCTCATCCTGCCCTCTGGGCTGGACACATATCAATTCTTTTTCCTTTACAAGAGTGGGATAATAAGACCAGCCCAACGTTCAACCATCCAAACCCAAAGGCTTCAATGAAAGCTTGCAAGCTACAAGTCACACCCGGCAAGCAGCCAGCTGGCGACCCACAGCAGCCGCAGTATGAAAGTGACCCGACGCATTTTTCTTTCTCTTCTCTTCTTTTGTCAACGAGGCCATCCTCATCTTCAGATGAAAACAGAAACACGTCGTAACGTCGAAGGTCCCATAAACAGTGAATGTGTCAGAGTGGAACTGCCTGAGGTTGGTAAATGCCGAAGCACATGCTGTACACCGTATTTCATAAGTTCTTGGTGGCGTTGCCTTACAGTATGTTGCCGACCACGAGTGGATTGTTTAGTTCTCTGAGTGAAATCCATCAAAAATATATTTCTATTTCAAGGATTACAAGAACACGCTGACTTGGAAAACAGTCCAGCAGTTTGCGAGGCCTCCCCGTAGGAGTCGAGCCACTAGGGCATGATAAGATGTCCACAACACACCACCAGGAGCGCTGCAGCAAAGCTAGATATGAACTTTTCGGAACTTCCCGGGCTCAAGACCTAAATGATAATGAAGAGATGCTTCTTTCGCGCGCCCTACTAAGGCTCAGCGCTCCCGCCTTTTTTATCTCTCTCTTGATGTTTCCAAGGTTCGGCTCTTCCTCAGGTTTCGTCTTGGTGTTCATGGCCTTCCTATTGATCTGGGCCGCCGGCAGCGGCTTCCGCGGCTTCAGCGCGTGTGTGATATGTGTGGTTCCGCTGTGGGTGATGAACACCACTTTGTTTTTCACTGTCCCGCCCTTGCGCCTGTGCGGGACAGTTACCCCCAGTTGTTTGCTCGCCCCTCACGGTCTCTTCGGCAGTTTATTTGGCAGGCTGATTTGCGTGCGGTTGTATCGTTCATCTCGGATGCCTTCCAGGCTCGTGTTGACTTACGCCGGACGCGGTGACTTGGCCGCAGCCACGTGTGTGGCTGCCCTCCCCATTTATTCCCCATTTCCCCATTTCGTTTACGCCGTTGCGTGTCTAGTCTTTGGTTGGCTACCTCGGGTGGCCCGCTTTTCTTTATTTCGTGCTAGCGTGTGTTGTGGACATCTTATCATGCCCTCGTGGCTGGACAGATGTAACTTCTTCCTTCTTTACAAGAGTGGAGTAAAAAAGACCAGCCCAATGTTCAGGGACCCAAACCCCCAATGTGTCAAGCTATGAGTCACACCCGGCGAGCGGCCAGCTGGCGACCCACAGCCGCCGCAATGATGAAACTGACCCGACGAATGACAAAATATCCCTCCACATCTTCTTGAGCAATGATGGCTTGGTTCAAAAGCCCCTGGAGCCTCTGCAACAAGGCCAGCGCATCAGCATGCAACCCTCCAAATGTTTCAAAGGCGAAGGCTTGGAAAGCCACAGGCGGCTGCTGACGCGACAACAAGACAGCATAGCGGGTCTGCTTGTCTTGGGCAGCGCGCGCGGCGGCCCCACCCGGCACGAAGTGCAGCAAGTTGGCAACTGTGAGTGGGGAAGAGCCAACGATGTCGATGTAAAGGTCACGCCCCTCCTCCCACGCATGGAGGCGGAGGTCTGCGCGACGGCGCTCCTGGCCAGGGACAGGGGTGGGAAAGGCGGGTTCCCGGGTGACCCGCTGACGAGCTGAGGTACTTCTTCTTCTTTCCTTCCCTTTTCCCTGAAGTACTTGAACATGTGTAACAATTTATAACACGTGCTTTGCATTTTCAATGAAAATGGTCCAACCGTCACATGAAGAAGCAGCTTGAAGATGACGGCCGGCCTCACTATCCTACCAGGACGAAGCTACAGCGAGTCTGTTGGCCTCCAGGATTCGGAACCCCGTCAACTGGAGTCGACACGTTTACCCCAGGACGGAAAGGCCAGTTTTGGCAGGCATCTGACGGAGCCTGCGCATGGTGGGACCGAAATACCAGGTTCCCGGTGACCCAACGAGTAAGCCTTAGGTCGTGTAAGAGACTCTGTACAGCACCATTTTTGCACACCAGAGTTTCTTATAAACCGGGTTGAAAAAACGTTGCAGTCATTCACAAATTTTGTTTGCTTTGCCTTGCGCATCGCATTAGTCGGTTGCCTCGTCAATACGCGCATGTCGGTGCTCTGCTATGCCATGGCCTAACGTGGAATTTGAGAAATCTGCCCATCGACCTTCCTTGGCCCAGAATTGGACCGCTGGGTACCTTTGGCCTCGCACGAGAGCGCCTCACTCGGCGCTGCGGCCTTCGGGCTCGCAAAGATCCGTTTGGATCTCGGCCTACGTCTGTATCTTCTTTTTGGGTAAGGAAATGCATTATTTCTGTTATTATTGAGATTGTTTTGACTGAAGTTATACCTATATGTGACACGTCTGGGTTATACGCTGGCCTCAGTCAGCGCTTGCTTATCAAATGAACAACAAGCAAGTACTAAAAGCATCAACCCAACTACTCTGCATAATCCAGATTTTCGATGATTTTAAGCCTTCATCAGCTTTTCGTTTTCGCCTTTCGTCTTGAATGATTCTCTCGTGACTGCTGTGGTCCATTAATTTTCTGAAGAGTGACCCAGATACCAACTTCCAGGGCTATAAGGCCCAATGAAGTTTCAGAACATGCATGAATGCATGAAAATTCCAAGCTTGACTGAAGCTTCTGCGTTTATGTTATGTTATGGTATGCATCACAAATTGACCTCCCACAACGCTGCATGAAGCTTTCTAGTCAGTAGCTTAATGTATCTTTCTGGCCACACCAGATCTAAAGAAGGCAATGTCATGTTTGTCGCAGAAACCATTATTTCGCCCCCTCCCATTGTTTTGTTGTGCCCCCCTTCTCTCTCTCTCTCTCTCTCTCTCTCTCTCTCTCTCTCTCTCTCTCTCTCTCTCTCTCTCTCTCTCTCTCTCTCTCTCTCTCTCTCTCTCTCTCTCTCTCTCTCCCCCCCCCTTCCCCCCTTTCTCCCTCTCTTCCTCTCCTCTCCCCTTCCCTGCCCAGTCACCCCCCCCCCCCAGCTCCCCTTCCTCCTTGGCTCCTCCTCTTCACGTTCCTCCCTCCCTCCCTCCCTGCTTCTACCGCGTCCGTGTCTCTCCACCTGTAATCGCTCTGGGCCAATTCATCACCTACCTTCTTCCTGGGTCATTAGATCTGTTCCTGCTCACTCACCATCTACTCTCTCACCCATTGCTAAAACCTGTCTTTGTCCTCTGTCATGCTTTCCCTACTGCAATATCAACCCACCAGAGCTCCAATTTTCTGTTCTCTGCTTCCTAATCATCATTCCCTCCTTTTCCTGTTTTGCCCTTACTTTCAACATGCCTCATGCGTCCCCTGCTTCCCTCTTTTGGAATTCCTTTTCCCCTCTCCCTCGTCTCTGCCTCTCCTGAATACATGTATGGGCGCACTCGTATTTCATGTGTTTGTGCAAGCTGGCACATGCACCCCCGCTTCTCAATCTCTCCCTCTCCCCCCCCCTCTCTCTACCCTCTCTCTCTCCTTCTCCCTCCCTCCCTCCCTCCCTCCCTCCCTCCTCTCTCTCTCTCTCTCTCTCTCTCTCTCTCTCTCTCTCTCTCTCTCTCTCTCTATCTATCTATCTCTCTCTCTGTCTTCACGCACGCACACACTCACTCACTCACTCTCTCTCTCTCTCTCTCTCTCTCTCTCTCTCTCTCTCTCTCTCTCTCTCTCTCTCTCTCTTTCTCACTCTCTCTCTCTCTGTCTCTGTCTCTCTCCCCTCTCTCTCTCTCTCTCTCTCTCTCTCTCTCTCTCTCTCTCTCTCTCTCTCTCACACACACACACACACACACACACACACACACACACACACACACACACACACACACACAAGAGCGAGTGTCTGCATGTGGGAGAGAGGGGGAGATCAGGGGAGAGAGGCATTACACTACAAGACACAGACTGTCCTGACATCTCAAAAATTATGAACTCATCCATGTGATTGTGAGAGGGCGTGCAGGAGTGGCAGCAAGCAAACCTTCACCAGTACAAGTCCCAGGCGCTGCGAGAAGCATCCACGCGCAGTCAATCTTTTTCTCAAAGGCACTGGTGAGCAACCACTCAGTGTCCTTCAGAGGTCTAGAGCAGCACCTCTTGTACAAAGGAGGTCAACCTAGCAGCCACACTGGGCAGTACACCGGTATATATCAAAATGTACCTTCCTTCACAACGGGCGACATCGGTACTGCCGCTGCACGCCATACCCAACCACATGCCGACAATCAAGACCCCAACACAGGCGGCCCGCAGAGACAATCTCCTTCGAGCGGCTTACGTTTGCTTGATGCCTTGAGCCTGGTTTGGCAATGGGCAGGCAGGGCAGGCTACAAAGACACGAGCAGTGTGAGTTTGGTGGGCCTGACCCCCCCCACCGTCTCACGGACCCAAGTGTTGCCTGATGAGGCAATGGGGGGTGCCCTCTTGAAGCACCTGCAGGTCGGTGGCGGCAATCAAGAGGCGGCCCCGGAAGCGTTGCCTGGCGAGGCAACGGGGGACACCATGCGTGAGCAGGTCACGGGCGGCAGACCAAAAGAGGGAGCTACCAGTGAGGTGCCTGTAAAGGCAATGGGCAACAGCTCGCTCACCACCGCCACGGGTAATAGGGGTCATGCTGGGGGGTTGCCTGGAGAGGCAACAGGGGACGCCGTGCAGGTCACCGCCGGCAAGGTAGAGGGGCTTCCGGGTGGGTTGCCTGGAGAGGCAACCGGGAATGCTCTGTACAAACAGCAGTACAAGTTGAGCGGAGCGGAAAAGCGACGCGGAGGGGGCTTGCCTGATGGGGACGCTGTGCGGAGTGCTGCGGTACGGAAATTGCTGGTCACCGATCCCGACAATGAGCCCACGGCGGTACTCCTGGAGGCAGAGGAGGGTGCGGGGGTGGCGGTGAATGACCATGGCGTGTCCAGCCAAGCCCAACCGGAGGATCGGATGGAGAAAGAAGGTGCCCATCCTTCCGGATTTGCTCTAACATGATCTGGCTCGTGCGCGGTCGCACGTGTGTGTGTGTGTGGGGGGGGGGGGTATGGCTTGTGTGGCAATGGCTTGGGTGGAGACTGGCCCCCCGAACTGTTGCGGTACACGTCATACAGTGTCGGGCTTTTTCAAAACTGTCAGTACACCTCATCCGGTGGCTTGTGACCGGGCTCCCCGAAACTGTTGTGCTACAGCCTGTACACGACTTGGCCTTCCAAAAGTGTTGTGGTACAGCTCCACACTGCCTCCCTCCCCCTCTCCTCCACTGTCCATCCATCCTCTCTACCCCTCCACCCACTACCTCTCCTTCCCGTCTTTCCGCTCTCTCCACCCCTCTACTCCCCCCCCCCTCTCCTGCCCTGTCCTTCCATCCTCTCTACCCCTCCACCCCCCCCCCTTCTCCTTCCCCGTCCTTCCATCTTCTGTACATCCCCAGCTTGTCATCAGCCCACTGCTTACGTGACCCTTGGCTGTGTTTTCCATCCAACGGACCCTGTTAAAAAAAAGGGAGATAAGAGAATCCGCCCTCGCACCGCTTTGCGCGATGCGCAAGGAGCCAACAATGTGTAACCTGCATTCTGGAGAGGGCCCCAGGCTGCCGATTTTACGTCCTGGATGTCGCGAAAATGTCAGCAGCCCTGGGCTACAAGCCCTGTGACATCCAGAGGGTGGCGACGGACCCCCAATTCGCCATGCCGCTGCCGAACGTTTCATGGTACATGCCAAATGTTGAGCTTGTACCGCCGGCCCCCGGCTATGAGGACTACTACCCCTTCTACTCGCTCAGCCACCAGTACCAGCAGAATGCCGGTGTGGCCACCTCTCCTCCCCCCCCCCCCCCCGGGGGGAAAATTCCATCGTCTCTGTAGCCCTCCATTCAGGGCTCTTCATCCTCTCCTCCCGTTGTCCGCGCTTCCAGCCCCCTCCTCCTCCCCTCCCCCCCCCCAACACCCCCTTTCTCCGCCTATGCAAGAGTCAGTGCGTGCACGCATGTGTGTGTCTATGTGTGTGTGTGTGTGTGTGTGTGTGTGTGTGTGTGTGTGTGTGTGTGGGTTGGGGGGGGGATGGACGGAGTGTGTGTGTGAGTATGTGTGTGTGTGTGTGTGTATGTGCGTGTGCGAGAGACACAGGGGGAGAAGGCGAGAAGAGCGAGGGGACACACACGCACACACACACACACACACACACACACACAGACACACACACACACACACGCACGCACGCACAGAGAGAGAGAGGGGGGGTGTGTGGGGGGGGGCGTGCACGATGTGTGTGTGTGTGTGTGTGTGCGTGTGCGCGCGCGGGCATGTAATGAGGGGCATCAACGAAGGAAGGGTTTTGAGAATAACGAGTCCCATAATGAGGTTGCCCTTCAACTTTGTAAAGGCCACTTTTGGCGCTTTGCAGCAGTAAAAAGTATGTAAAAAGTAAAAAAGCAGTAAAAAGTAAAAAGTAAAAAGCAGTAAGAAGTAAAAAGCAGTAAAAAAAACCGCACACACAAACAAAACAAAACGACAAAAAAAGAACACAAAATACAAAGAAATGGACCCAAGAAAAAAAAACAAAACAAAAAAGCACATCACTTCCTGAAGACGAGCCATACCAGGAATCGAGCCTCTGTCCTTGACTGTTTCAATTCAGATGCATCTCTCAAACTACCACTGGACAACCCACCAGAAAGGAAACTTCACAGATAAAAGCCCCCACATCT
>KV908626.1:12500-18313 GCA_002005505.1 Botryococcus braunii
CGAGCCACAGAATCCAGCCATGAAAGATAAGTTGCCTGAACAGGCAACCCACCTGATGCGGACTTGAAGTGCGAGGTGGATGATGAGCGGCTGGAGGTGCACATGGTGGACTCGCGCTTCTGCCTGGCCCTTCCGGGTGCCGCCCAGTCCAGTCAACGCCTCAGCAAGTCCTTCCTCACAGGTCGTCCTCCCCTTCTCTTGCCATTCCCCCCCCCTCCCCTTCCCTTACATTCTCGCCCCTCCCCTTCCCTTGCGTTCTCTCCCCTCCTCTTCCCTTGCCATTTCCCCCCCCTCCCCTTCCCTTGCATTCTCTCCCCTCCCCTTCCCTTGCATTTCCGTTGCATTCTCTCCCCTCTCCCCTTCCCTTGCAATCTCTCCTCACCCCCTCCCTTGCATTCTTCCTCACAGGTCGTCCCCCCCTTCCCTTGCATTCTCTCCCCTCCCTTTCCCTTGCATCCTTGATCACATGTCTTCCCCCGTACCCTTGCACTCTCGCGCTTCGCCTTCCTGCGCATTCTCACTCACAGGACGTCCTCCCCTTCCTTGCATGCTTTCTACCTCCCAATGCCTGCTCGTCAGTGCAGAGGAGAGGGTGCTAGACCTGTTGTATCTACTAATCAGATTGCGGTGTCCACAGCGTTGGAGGTGTTTCGGGTCCCCCTTGCGGGGCCTTGCACTGGGAACTCCAGCGAGGTCGAATTTGTGTGGCTTTCTGGCACAAATTTCTTCCCGTTCGGGTCGGGATGGTCCCAATCGTGGCAAATTTCGGACTGAAATGCGACCTCGCTGGAGTTCCCAATTGCACAGCACGAAAAGGTCAAGTCGAGGTTATCATGATTCAAATTCGTTGTAAAAGGGCAGCAAGGGTCAGTGTTGGGGTGGTCAAGCTTTGCGGATGATGTGAGCTGGTGGACAAGGTTGCAGGGCAGGCTGACCTGAGATTGCAACATGGGGTTTCAACATGGGGTTTCGGGGCCAAGCTGTCTGGGTGAAGATTAGCTTGTGGAATGGTGGGAAGAGCACGCTATTGTCCGAGTTGGATGCATCATGGGGGCCAGAGCACGCAAGTATGCAATTTGGATGCATAGCTGGAGGACAGAGCACGCAAGTATGCGATTTGGATGCATAATTGGAGGCGAGGCGACAGTGTGGAGGTTTGAGATGTGGAAGCAGAAGAACACCTGGTGGCATTGTTGGGGTTGGAGATTAATTGGTGGGGACGAGACTGAGCTGGTGGAAGAAAGGGGGTGGGGAGCAAGCGAGGACCAGATTCCGAGCGCGAGTTTCAGTAAGGTGTTCAGGGGCCACACGGCCTGAGCACGATGCTGAGCTCTTGGGAGGGTTTGTTTCACAGGTTGCATTCCGCTGTTTTTGGGTCCGCCCTTCCACACAATGCCTCTGGCGGGAATCATCGACTACCATGCCAGCACGGTGATTGTGAACATTACCATGACCGATGTCTGGTTTGGCGATGAGCACAAGGTGGATTGGAACCCCGAGGCCAAGCTTCCGGACGCTGGTAAGTCAGCTGATGGACCCCTTCCATGGTGCTAGTGGGGGGGACTTACACCACCAGTTCCACCTCCAGTTGACTTCTGTTTAAGAAGATGCTCTACAAGTAACAGCTGAAACACGGCCCAGTGCTGATGCAAGATTTGGGGATGCTTCATTGCAGATGTGTTTGGGATTCGAACCTGGTGGGGCTCTTGGTGTAAAGCATTTGCACACACCAGCAGTCCCGCACTGACGACTAGTCATGAACAAGTTTAGCCTCCAGCCTTTAAAACCAGTCAAAATTTTTAGCGATTGGATCCTTTTGCAATACATCAAATACCCCAATACCCCCCCCCC
This sequence comes from Botryococcus braunii, assembly GCA_002005505.1. NCBI lineage: Eukaryota > Viridiplantae > Chlorophyta > Trebouxiophyceae > Botryococcus > Botryococcus braunii. Next base: position 14,352 of record KV908626.1, read on the forward strand.
CCTTTTTGACTGCAACGACCTATTTGTTGGCAGAAGTAGAGAGGGGAGAGGGGTGCTGGCAATTTTCATTTTTGGGGGAGGGTAGATGGGTGCTGGGCTTACTTGGGATGATTGGGTCAACTTGTTGAGAGAGCAGTGGATTTTGTGCGCAGTACATGAGAGGAAGCATCCCAAGTGGTGGCTGCCCGATGCCATGTCAAACGAGATAGTCGCCCGCCACACCATGGAAGACGTGGTGCACTATTTGAAGTCCATGAGCCGAGAAGACCTGGACGAAAAGCACGCCAATGTCCTGAAGAACGCGCCGCTCTTCTTCTACAGCGAGCGGTGAGGTCCATTCCTCAACAAACCTTCACACTTCTCTCCCTTTCTCTTTCTGCTCCTCTCCCCAGAGCGTGAGAGAGACAGACAGAGAGAGATAGAGAGAGAGAGGGGGGGGGGGAGCGAGGGAGAGAGAGGGGATGGAGGCATCTGCGCGCCACAAACTACCTAGGTACCAGTAGGCCGCGTAGGCCACACACATGTGGTATGTATGTACTTGTTAGGCCCGTTTCCCCTATGTAAGGTACACCCCGCATGGTACCCACCCCGTTCAGTCCATGTGTGATTTTGCAGAACATTACCACAAGGACCCCACTCCATCCCCACGGACACAATCAGATTGGTCGATGCTTTGCTCAGACTGCCCGGCCGGCGCCTGGGCCGGGTGGGAGATGGTGCCACACGGTCCAATGCCCAAATGGTGGTTTTAATCGTGTTGTCCCCAGCCAATTCCCAGTGGATATCACGATTAAAACCACCATTTTGGCGCTACAGCGTGTGGCACCGTCTCCCCGCCCGGCCCAGGGTGACATCAAAGAGCCGACCGGTCCAAGTTTACATGGGCACGTCCGAGTGCACATGGGCACGTCCGAGTGCACATGGGCACGTCCGAGTGCACATGGGCACGTCCGAGTGCACATGGGCACGTCCGAGTGCACATGGGCACGTCCGAGTGTACATGGGCATGTGCCCATGGGGTGGGGTCCGAACTGTTTTAGTCGCGGAAAACGTGTATATTCTGCTCATAGGGGTCCCAGTTGGACTCCCCATTTGAGTGGGGACTCCAACGAGGAAAGCAAACACGTCTTTCCGCGATGTGAGCTCGCAAGCAGTACACATTATTTGCGACGAGTCCCTTTGTACGCTTTGAATAGAACCCTGTCATTGCGGGGTCCATGGTGCCACCCTCTTTGCTAAAGGCAAGGTAATAGCACAAAATGCCCGGTGCCAATCGGGGCACAAGTGTGTGGGCCATTGAGTTCCATCCCAATCTCCATCTACGTGGGGCTGGAGGATGATTTGACCCAAGCGATAGCTGCACTTGCACAAGCCGCAGGCCTTCTCTGATGTGAATGGTTTTAGAAACAGCGTGCATAAGCCGGCACATGCGGAGAAAAATACTGTTTAAGAACAAGAAGCCCGCCCCATTCCCACCGTGCATACACTGACCTCCTTTCCACCCCAGCACATGCTACTGGAAACTCCCGCGAGATTACATTTCAGCACGAAATCTGCCACGATCGGGACTGTCCCGACTCGAAAGGAAGATATTTGCGCTGAAAATCACACAAATTCGACCTCGCGGGAGGAACCACAGTGAACGGCGTCCTCCTCGAATAGTACGCTGCCCCAGGGGAATCAAATCATATGTGATGTACGCTTTGACTCCCCTAGGGGCAGTGTACTATCCAAAGCGTATGTCACATACGCTTTGATTCCCCCGGGCGCAGCATACTATGTGAAGGGTTTATGAGAGGCGAGGGTGTTGCTGAGGCGGGGTTGCTGGGCCAGGCTGGAGACACCACCAGACCCCCCTTCTGCATCGGACGCAGTCATCGAGGGGATGTGCCGATACGCACGTGCAGGATATGGAAAGGAGGGCGCAACCGCAGCAATCAAGAGCATGGACCCCATGGGATGACGTGAGGAAGCCATGTGCTTTGATGCATGCCAGGCCTTCTCGTTTAACAAATGGACCTGTTAGAAATTTTCAGCTCGAGATCGAGTTGTCATGTGTTTCTCTGAGCACTTGGATATGATCACAGTGACACCTTCTTGTGCAGCTTCGTGGATGGCAGTGGCGCCTTACTGATAGACCTAGCCAGCAGCTCTGCCAAACATGTCGTATGACAAGTGGCATGCAGAGAAAGCGTTTAACAAAAAAAACAAATGTAAGCACTAGCAAGTATATGTATACAGTGGCAGTATTATCGGTGTATGCATATACATATGTACTCGTCAACATATATACTTCCCCTGAGTGCGTACAAATGTGAGTGCACTTAGAATGGGTGCATCTCGCTGATGTAGCATGGGCGCGCATCAAATACAAATGTTGCACAATGCCCACATCTCTGATATGATTAAGGCTGGGTTGGCATCACTTTTGAGGGCCTGGAGGTGTAGCACATTTTTCGAAATATCACATGATTTGGAAAAGGATCCTCCGGATGCTTTGGGGATTTGCGTTTGCGTGCATATACGGTGAGATGCCTCCCAAAAACCCTTGAAAGGGATTTCCCCTGCTTTCTTGTTGAAAGGAGTCGGGCATTTTTACAAGAGTCGCCTCTCTACTCGGGTTCATGAGACCTGGCTGATCGGGTGACACGTGCGTCACCTGATAGACACAAGTGTGTCAACAATTACAATCAGGTGACACGTGCGTCACCTGATAGACACAATTGTGTCAACAATTACATCAATAAGTGGCTTCAGATGCTAGGTATTAGACACAGCAGACGGCACCAGCAAGTGGGTTGTGGGGAGGCGTTTGCTTCAACTGGGAGTGTATACACATGCATTGTGAGTTTACAGCGAGCTGCAGCCTCCGTGGTCTCAAGATCTCAACATACATATCCCAGCCGTGCAGACACACAAAATAGGAAGACAGACCGACACAACACACACACACACACACACACAGAGAGAGAGAGAGAGAGAGAGAGAGAGAGAGAGAGAGAGAGAGAGAGGGGGGGGGGGAAGATGTGTGTGTGTGTGTGCGTGTGCGTGTGTGTGTATGTGTGTGTGTGTGTGTGTGTGTGTGTGTGTGTGTGTGTGTGTGTGTGTGTGGCGCGCGCGCGCGCATGCCACGTTTGTGAACTTTGATAGAGATATGTGTGGTGAGAAGGAACAGCACTGTCCAGTGCAGCTTTAAGGTTATGAGATATCTGTAAGTGGATTATAATCTGTGGATATATTAATGCAGTTGATCAATGCCTTGAGCACTTCAAGCTTACATGCCATGCTAATTATCCAGTACAGGGGTCCGAATCCATTACAATTGTATTTGTCATTACCAAAGCGGTCTATATATAATATATATATATATATATATATATATATATATATATTATATATATATATATATATATATTATAATATATATATATATATATATAATATATATATATTATTATATATATATATATATATATATATATATATATATATATTATATATATATATATATATATATATATATAATATATATATATATATATATATATATATAGACCGCTTTGGTCATATATATGCCTATAGATATAGGCTAGGTTTCAGTAGTTTCCTTTGGGCGCTTGGATGATACTAATATTGAATATCAGGGCTCTGATGACTGCGCTGCAGTCCGCGAGTAAAACCAGAATGCAGTCGGTGCGCTACCGCTTTTGCGACCGTTGAAATACATGTACTTCAACAGTATACATGACTCCTTTTCTTTCCTGCATACATTTAAAATTAAAGAGTGAAGCCTATTCTAACCGCATACCATAATCCATCATGCGGAACGCGGAATCTCGGGGCCACATATTCAAGGTGAAGGAGAGAGAGGGGGGGGGGGGGGGGGGGGGGGAGAGGGGGGGGGGGGGGGGGGGAGAGTAAAAAGAAGAAGGAAAGAAGGAGAGAAGAGAGAGAGAGAGAGA
>KV908626.1:21039-46039 GCA_002005505.1 Botryococcus braunii
TGGGATCCCAGGACCACCCATAGTGGGGCCTGGTCGGAGACGACATTGCAATGTTGCAATTGCATAACAAATAACTGCAAAATAAACAATGGACTGCCAATCGCCCTGCAACAAGAGACGCATCTGCGTTTGTTGTACAACATGTTGCCTTGTGCTCCATACAGGCGCCACAACATCCTTTGAGCTCGTGCTCCCTCGTGCTGTAGACGGTTACAAACTGCAGTTACACTTGTGCTGATTACAACCTAGACTTCAAACCCTGCAGGGACCATCTTGCTTCAAGAAATCGATCTAGAATCAATTCCTATTCCTCTAGGATCCTAGTCCACTTCTCACACGTCATCCAAGGAGCCCCTAGGAAGGCATAGGGTATAAGTCTTCATTGGCAGTCCTTATGGGTATCAATAAGGTACAAGTACTTATAGCTATGTTGCCTGTCGCGATATCGATAATCCTGGGATAAATTTCTAAGACGACAACAAAAGGCAGGGACCATAAGTTTTCTTATTTTTGGACCAGAAAGAGAGATGAAAGCATGGTGGCTCGTACCGCGGCTTTTATGCTTTACCTTGAAAAGCCTGCGGTGGCCTCATAGGGATCCACGCTCGCTGATTCCCCAACCTTGAAGCAAGGCCTAAAGCTCTTCCTTTGGTAGTAGTTCTTCTGATGCGACCCTTGCAAGGGGTTGCATGTTTCTTCATGGTCTACAAATCCAGCCGTCCAAGGCTCCGCCCTCTTGGAAGCCCAGAAGTCTCCACACGTCTTCAGAGGGGCTGCATCAGTGGCGTGCTCATCACGAGGGCAGCTTTCTTGCTTATCCTCAAGAGGGGTACCTGCGTAGGTAGGTACATATGGTTATTGTATACAATAACCATATGGAACATTATAGGGATGCATATTGTTAGATGAAAGTTGTGACGCAGATGAGTGCCAAAACTCTGGCCCACCAACCAGCCCACGCACCCCCCCCCCACACACCACACTCATACACACGCACGTGCACACGTACGCATGCATGCGCTATGCATACACACACCCGCAAGATGCACACGCTTGTGCACGCATGAACACGTGCGCGCCAACACACACACACACACAGAGACGCACACACACACCCACAAACACACACACAGACAGAGATGCACGCACACACACACACACACACACACACACACACACACATACACACACACACGCACCCACACCATACAACACCGACGTATACATAACACACACAAACATATACATACACACATGCACAACAAACACACACACTAACACAGAGGGGGGGGAGAGAGAGAGAGAGAGAGAGAGAGAGAGGAGAGAGAGAGAGAGAGAGAGAGAGAGAGAGAGAGAGAGAGAGAGAGAGAGAGAGAGAGAGAGAGAGAGAGGAGAGAGAGAGAGAGAGAGAGAAGGGGGGGCGCTTGCAGCATGCTCATGAGCTGTAGAGATCGTTGCCTATAATGGTTCGCACAAAGCGGAGGAAGAGGAAGAGGAAGGGGAGGAGGAGGAGAGGAGGAGGAGGAGGAAGAGCTGGAGGAGGAGGAGGAGGAAGCGGAGCATCTGCAAATGCATGTCATGGTACGTGATGGAAGGTGCGTGGAGTCTGTAAGATGCATAGCAAGCCGAGAACATGCACATGGAAATCTGCCCACACCAGGTGCCCTTGCGCAGGTGCTGTGCTCGCAGAAGCATTCTGAACTCCAAATCCAGCATGTACAGCTGTCGCTTGGGGAGGATCTGGTTCTCCTGCCAATGCCAGAAGGAGGTAAGTCACTGCGACGGTCTTCTGTGCTGGACCGCTCTTCATCAAGGTATCCTTGTCTTGAGGGCCCCCTGGCCGCGCAGTATGGAGCTGTATCCTGCTGACTTTCCCCTACTGGATAGCTGGGCTCTTGACACGATGATGGTTCTGTCCAAACATTCTCTCCAACTCCCCAGTCTATCTCTTCATCCCATAATTGGGACACCCAGGCCGGCAGCGAGGTGCTGCAGGAAGCGCGCGAAAGTGGCTCTGCGCTGAATTCCTCCCAAGGGGCTCCAAACCTGCAAAAAAATCACTTTATTCATTCATGAGGGGTCTTGATCGACCAATAACACGTCAAGCCGAAAAAACCATAACAAGGTTGGAGCAGTGCATCCATTGCGCCTCGTGTCAAGTGTCAGTTGTTAGTAGTTGCATTGCGATGGTCGACTGTGGCTATATAGAAAACCCAAGATGAGCTTGATGTGCTGCAGCCACTTTTCAAAACCCGGAAAGCGCTCGTGCATACCGACGTAACTGCTGCACAGCAAACGTACCCAGGAGATGTGTCTATTCTGTCAGGATAAGTTATGGAACCAAATACTTGTTGCTTTGCTCCCAGCGCCGCATTGGAGTTACTCTTCTGTGCTTCCTCCACAGCTAAGTAAACAAGTGATTTTCTGTTGTCTGTCTATTTTAAACAATCACAGAAATACAGAGAAAGAGGGGGGGGAGTGAGAGAGGGAGAGAGAGGAAGGGGGGAGAGAGAGAGAGAGAGGAGAGAGAGAGAGAGAGAGAGAGAGAGAGAGGAGAGAGAGAGAGAGAGAGAGAGAGAGAGAGAGAGAGAGAGAGAGAGAGAGAGAGATGGAGAGAGAGAGAGAGAGAGAGAGAGAGAGAGAGAGAGAGAGAGAGAGAGAGAGAGAGAGAGAGAGAGAGAGAGAGAGAGAGAGAGAGAGAGAGAGAGAGAGAGAGAGAGAGAGAGAGAGAGAGAGTAACCAATGACAGCGACATCGCCAACGACAACTGTGCCGGCAACGACACCGACAATGACAACGGCAGTGAGCATGACAATGAAAACGCCAATGCCAACGACAACGACATGCATGCCATTGATGACACCAATGCAAACAACAAGGACATGCATGCCATCGATGACACCAATGCAAACGACAACGACGACCTTAGCGACGCGGTTAGCAGCAGCTGCAGCGGCAGAAGCAACAACAACACAAACAGTAATGCAACAACGAACAACAACGACAATGGCAACTATAACAACAATATTGTTAGTTGTCAGTAATAACAACAACGTTAACAACACGCACAACAACAGCAGCAGCAGCAACAACAGCAACAGCTTCAACAGGAGTAAAACAACAACCACAGAAACAGCCACAATATTGACAACAATGACAACAGCAAGAGCAGCAGTGGCGGCGATGGCGGTGGCGACAATGATGATGACATCACGTGCGCGAGTGCTTATGCAGGCATGCACGCGCGCATGCACACACACGCACGCATACACACATACATACACACACACACACACACACACACACACACACACACACACACACGGCGATGGCGGTGACGACAATGATGATGACATCACGTGCGCGAGTGCTTACGCAGGCATGCACGCGCGCATGCACACACACGCACGCATACACACATACATACACACACACACACACACACACACACACACCCACTGATGTACATTCACACACTCGCGCGCACACAACACACACACACACACACAGAGTGTCTGTGTGTGTGAGACACACACACACACACACACACACACACACACACACACACACACACACATGGCTGTGGGCAGCTTGGCCGCTGGAACTGGATCACACCTGGAGGGGGTTTTTGATGTTGCATTGCGTTGTGATGCTGCCAGTATCTCAGCCAGGCAGAGGACATCCGGATATTGTGGGGTCAATGCAATGAACAGCTTTGCTGCTTGCTCCGGAGTTAGTACCTGCGCAATAGCGCTGAGAACCATTAACCCATTTGATCTCAAATCAAACACTTTTGCTTTCCGCATGATCAGCATGCATCCCCATCTTCCAGAAAGGAGAGACCAGCACCTGCATTCCGACCAAGCTGTTCGATCAAACGATTTAAGTAGTTGATTTTGATCAAATGTGAGCTGAGAAGTAAATATAGACTCAATTAGGAGTTTGAGGAAGGATGTAGGCACAAAAAAACCCTCTTTGGAGGTCGAAAGGAACCTTGACCTGACTTCCCATCCAAGACGTATGAAATGTTTCATTAACACCAGGACCCTCATGCAGGAACGCCTCATCTTCAGTAAGGTGAGACCCGGCCAACCTGTAAGCCCCATTGAAGGGCAAAAATGACAGATTACCAGAAACTTACGAGCCGCGCCATGCATGCAAAAAAGGGGTCCAGAATTTAGCACAGCAATTGAGCAGTAACCACAAAAGCTGTGTTGAGAGTTGAAAAATCTCATGTATTGCAGATTCCTGACTTTTTCGAACAGCTCAGCAGTGCACATTCTTTGCGAAGTAGAGCATACTCATGATACTAGTTCCATACTAATAATGCTTCACAACTGCGCAAAAGCTCTAGCAAGGTCCCATGGCGGTCTGGTACAATCTGTTATTGCAGTTAAAACAAGTCTGTCGCAGCAACTAATTCTGCAAATTCAATCAACTGGCCAATGTCGCGTGTGTGCTATTGCAGCAAGAACAGTGCTGCGCTGGCCGCATGGAAGCAATACTTCTATAATGCCAGTAGTAACCAAGATTTACTTTTTTTCCAATAGTAACCAAGCTTCGTATCTCTTACAATAACCTTGATAGCCTTTATCTTAATGGGGCATTGACGGTTCAATATTGCAATCGCATGGTGTGGCCCCAAATTGCCCTGGGCCCGTTATTGGTCCACAGCGATTTGTAGCGTAAAGAGTCAAGAGTCTATCAATTGATCCTGTACGACCATCTCGAGCATGCTCAAAACATGGGCAAAAGTAAATTGAGGATGCTCAAACCAAAATGGGTTTTATTTGGGGGATAATCAGAAGTTGGTGGGAGCTTGTCGCATATGGGGGAACCGTTGTGAACTTGCAGGCTTACTTTGCGCAAGACATAGTTGTTGAAAGCACAATGACGACGAAGCTGGCCGCAGATGCTGCGGTCTATGTTTGGTAACGGGGGGTGGTTCAAGGACGCCTGCAGACCATGGGCACAAAAGGAGTGTTACTGCAAATGGCTGCTTCATGCGCACAGGCCTCAGACTACCTGTCCGATATGACTGCTGCCAGAAGATTGTACAGAGGAAGAAAGATCTTGACAGGAAACTTATGGAAAGAGCCTACAGCTCGTAAATCAAGGTGGGTGGTTGTGATTGATTGAGGATAATTACTATGTGTTCATACATGGATGTCTCGTGTCAAAGAGACCATCAGCGAATTCATCATAAGGCAATGAAGTCTATTACTAAATAAGCTCACGTAGACGTCTGACGTCGACGTAACTGTTCATCATAATGGGTTATGTATAAAATTCATGCTGTCTGTTTGTTCAGTGGTTCTTCCTTCTGTCCGTGCATCCTTCCATCCGTCCATCCATCCACCCACCATGCAGCCGCCTATCCATCCACCAATCCATCCATGCATCCAATTAAGCATCCCTCCATCCACCCATCCAACATCCATCCATCCATCCATCATCCATCCTTCCATGATCCATCCATCCATCCATGCAGCCATCATCCATCCACCCATCCCACCCATCCATCCATCCATCCCTCCCTCCTTCCTTTCAGTCATGCATGCATTCAAGCCATCATTCAATGATGGTTTCACTCAAAAATGGAGGCATCCATCCACCGATGGCAAGCCATCGATATCTAGCCAGCCATTCATTCATTCATTCATCCTCGTGCTCATTACACCCAGTAAATTCAATTGACGTTAACGTTGCTCCTTCATCCATGCATTCCTTCGTTCGATCGACTACTCACTGACACCATTTTTGGCTCAATTTCTTGCTTACTCGCTCATTCATTCTTTTGTGGATAGATTTGCAATGGAGAAGAGAATATAAGTCAGCTTATAAAAACAAACTCAAGTCCTTTTCAAACAATTGTGCATCATGGTTTGCGAACGAAATGATCTTAGATCCATCTTTGCCCTTTTTGGTAAGAATGAAGGACGAAAATCTGAGCAATTGCAAGCAGTACCATGCCCACCACCATCCTCATATTTTGTATGCATTTTTCATCTAAACAATATACCGGCAACCCTGAGCATGAAATCAAATATTTTTTGTGGCTGCTTCTTGTTAAATTGTAGATTACTTAGTAGACCTATATGGACCTTAGTGGAGTGTAGACTACTTAGTGTAGATTACTTAGTAGACATGTATGGACCTCAGGCAATACTGGCAGGACGTAACTACACAACTGCACGGTGTATACGGACAGGGAAGATGTGTTATCAGAGTCCACAGGCTATACAGAAGTGGATCCAGACGTTTGACGCCCTGCGTATTTGTGTCGCGCGATCGCATGTGCAAGGAAACTATGTTGTTCTGGTGCTCACCAGCTTCAGCGAGCGACGTGCCCAATCGTTACCCTCAAAGGCATCCTCGCTATTACTGGACAGGTAGCTTTTGCTGCGGCACAGCAATTCCTCCTCTTGGTCATGGGAGAGCCCTATGGCTTCCTGGCAGGCACCACTTCTTAGTCATAATATGTTATGACATATGTTATGAGATGTGTTGTATATACAACACATCTTTAGAAATGTCACTGACAGAGGCTTTTCATGGACCTTCACAGACACGGGCGTCCTAGTCTAAGACAAGAATATGAGTTTGATGTATCTAACTCAAATCCCTACATATAACCGTTAACTGTAATCCAACTATATACACCCATAAAGACCAAAACCTGAATTGTCCATCCCCTGCCTTGCAAATTGAACCACATGTGTGAAGCTCTTGCCGAGTACCCATTACATGGGCGTACAAATAGGGGTTGGATCCTCCTCCAGTGTGGTGTGTGTGTGTGTGTGTGTGTGTGTGTGTGTGTGTGTGTGTGTGTGTGTGTGTGTGTGTGTGTGTGGTGGGGGGGCGACTACTCGGTCCTATGTAGGTCTAAAAACAATGAGGCGGGGGGGGGGGGGGGGTTGTGGGTGCACGTGTACCAAATACCGAGAACTGCTCAGGTCTATGCGCACAACTATAGGCAGCGATCCAAGATCTAAGGCTCTAGGTCTGGAGATTGCTTGACCTAAGCAATTGTGGTGCTCTTTAACGGGTGAGCGCCGCATGCGCCTTACCCCTCTCAAATTAAGATCATGTGTGCGAGTGCATAAATAATGCCCAGAGCCCGGCGCAAGCAATTTGCATATGTTTACATCCTGCCAGATTCTCGACTCCAACCTGCTTAGCATCATTTTCCAAAGGGTCTTGGGATTATGCAGGTTCAGAAAGATCTAATCCTCAGGGATTGCAACTGACTGATAAAAAGTAATGTTGAAGTTTGAAGGGGGAGGGTCCTGTGGGGGGGGGGGTGGCCACCTAAATTTGTTTGCTGGTCAACCAAAATGTTTACTCTGATAGTTGGCCATTTGTCGATCCACTGTATGCAGCCATTTCATAATTGACATGTCACGCGTGTAACCAGACTTTCATGCCCATGGATATTGCTACTAATGTCATTAATGAAAGCAGATTGAAAGTCGATTGAGATCCAGACCAAAATCCATATCAAGATACATATGTACATGCATGTACAGCCACATTAGCAATTTAATTCTTTGCTCGGGGAGCGAGAGCATAGACAATGTCATATCTGGTTGTATCAGATCGCCTAGACTTGCTATCAGACTTGCTCGGCGGTGACATATTGACATCAACTGTTTCAAATCCTGCGTTTAGTTGCAAATACTGAGCATTGACAGTCATTATTAAAATAACAAAGTTTAAACCACTGTCTGCCAAACGGTGAAGCACCAGAGCTGCCTGCCAGTCGATTTTTGCTCCTTGATCCTTGTGCAAGCACAGGTGGGCTCGGTACAGTCTGGGGTTCCAATCAACCACACAGGCTGCGAAAGCTGTCACCTCGTTCAGTAGGCCCTGCAACAGACCCATTCATGGCGACCTAATTCAGAAGGTTTGACCAAAATATTCATGGCGACCTAATTCAGAAGGTTTGACCAAAATATGTATTGCGGTCCATTGCAACCTATTGGCATCCACTGGAGCCTCATTATTCTTACCACGGTTTTGTAAGAAAGTTTGGATGGTTACCTCACGGTTTTGTAAGAAAGTTTGCATGGTTATCTTACTGCTCTTGGGTAGTGTGCCGAGCGAATTCGCGGCCCGTCGGACTCAACAATGCTTGGGCAACTGAGAGCGTGATGGTGCACATATAACACCGTCTTCGCCACTTCAGTGATCTTTTTAAGAGATAAGAGAATAGTAATCACCAGTTAATGAGTAACAAGGATCACTGAGTGAGCAATATTGCTTTAATATTGCATTAATGCTTCCTTGTCATAGCAAACAGCGAAAGAGTGAATGAATGAGGGGCCAAGATGAACGGTTGAGCAAGAACAAGAGAGGGACCGATTGCGATGTGTGAAGATTGGGTCTTGAATCCGAGTCAGGACAATTAATTGTAGATTTTAGGCATCCTTTAGTTGTATCCGTAAATCCTCAAAACCAGGAATTACTTATGAGAGATCCTTTACGCATGCATATATACATACATGAAGTACAAGGTAATGACCGTGTGTACACTCCTGATCAGGTCACATCTAATACATTTTAGTAACATGGTATTGGCCAGCGGCCCCGCCCCCCCTCTGGAGTTTGGCTGACATAGAACAGGTCGGCAGAGGGTTTGTGCACATCATTGCGGTGCATTCACCTGCAACAGATTGTCCACCATTCCAGCCTGCGAGGAGGAAATGTCTCCGATTGCGCTGGCAAACTCTTTTGTGTACTCCTGCATGACGATGCGGCAACATTTGGGATTGGTCTTTCTACACAAGTATGCATAGCAGTCATGGCACAGACAGATGAAGAATATGAAGTCAAACATGTAAAGCTATGTTGAAAATACGACCAGGGAATGCGTGGAAAGACTTTGCAGTCATGCAAATTGCACAAACTGTATACATCAGTGAACTCTGTGACGGTCATGCCTTTCGGGAGTAGTGAGTCATAGTGGGGCCTCATCACTAGAAATTTGTACAGTGCACATGTGCGAGGTACACATGTGTACAATTAATGGGCAACTGTGCGTTTTACACGTTTGTACAGCTTGTGTAAAAACTGAGATGCATGGACTTAAGCTCATGCAAGCTCTATCACAAGGCAGCCCTGGTCAAATGTGAATGGAATCTCATCTTTTGAAAACAGAAATTCCGTGTGGTGTTGTATTTGAATCATATGGATCAGTTCATAAATGGCCAGAATGTACTATGGAATTCCCTGGATGTATATGTAAAACCTCATGGGCGGGTGTATGTTAGACGACAGTTTGCATTGCACACCGGTGGTACCTGAATCAACATGCGCAAGTCAATTGCCAGGATGCGGCGAATTTCTGACCCTGTGAGTTTCATACGTCGTTCATGTAAGAGCGTCAATACAAGCGTGGACGATGTATCCACAGCATCGTAGCCGAGGACCGGCCAGAACTTTCCGGACTTGATGGATCCCGAATCCACCTTCGAAGGGCCATCCGAATGCTGGAGGTGAGTCCGGCAGATCCCATACGTGTTCTGCACGGATAACATTCAAGTTAAATATTAAGATATAACAGCAGTTTAACTAGATATCCTTAAAAAACCATTTCATTCGGCATGCAAACGGACCTCCTTCTTCAGGCTCGCTACGTTAAGCATCCCGACAATGTCTTTGATTTCACAGATTACCCTGGATTCTAAAAATGATTAAAATTTGAAACTGAGTTCGTGAGAGCTTAGTGTATAGCATCGCATTGGAACCCGTCACTAAATTCTGGTTGACATGGACGACTCAGGGCTGTTACAAATTGACACAATTACCGGTAATGAAGGGAGGAAGATACTAAATAAAGAAGTATAGGTCTAAAAATTGATTATTTGGAAGCCACTAACGATTCAGGTACGTCTCCCACGGTCAGCGTTGCCCCCCGGGGGGGGGGGGGGCGGCGGGGGGACCGAACTTCACCTGCAAAATAATATATGCATGCAGAGGGGAAACAGGTTATTAAAAACTTGAAAGAATTAACTAGGGCTGACAAAGTCCGGGGGGACACGGCCTTCCGTACCATGGAGAGTATTCGCTCGTGCTTGCTCCGCCCTATAAATGCGTGCGTTGGTAGCATCAGTCAGAAGATTTCGATGGATTTTATGCTGTCAAAAAATGGTTTGGAACTGTGACTGCTATCACTCATTTATTGCTGCTCCAAATGTGGGCCAAATGCCCCTCGCATGTATGTCTGCGGATCCGACACTTTCTGGCACTGGATGATAGCGATTGCTGATTGTGGGGCAGTGACATTTGGTAATTCCCAGTTCTGTAACAAGTTGTTCCGTTGTTTGGATGGCATCCTCTTTGCCAGAAGCTGCCGTCTGTGACGAGGGAGGAAGGGGGTGGGATCTGGGAAAGCTCGTACGAATAAACCCCATTTGATAACCGATGAGGTAAAAAAGTTGGCCAACACGTGCGATGGCCCGATCGGAACGCATCATCGGTCCACTTCTGGTACAGTGAACCACATTTTAAAAGCAACCGCACATGGACACAGAGTCGCGCACCGTACGTGAGATTACGCCAGTTTGCAAGCAATACAAAGCGTGGATCCTTTCCATTTGTTTTTCATTTAAAAAAAACCCCCCCAAATCCGTAATCCATGTGCTACACACGCAGTTATGCACTTTCCCAGGCCCTGTGTTGTGGAAGTGTTTAGTGTGTAGTGCCTTACCCTCAGAAGAGCAATTGTGGACGACGAGGTGTGAAAGGCTAGCTTTAGGTAGTAAAGCAGTACGGACATTAGTATCCAGAGGTAATGGAGTGTATTAGGAGGTCAATTCAGGAGGTGTTGCAATACACACACACACGCTTTGCAAGATGTAGTTTATAGGTGAGATCACGTACCAATAGCATGACTCGGCACTTGATTGGGACTACAAATGCACTACGGGTGCATCACACTGTTGCCAATTGAGTCCGTGTGTCACATAGTGGTCGCTGCTCAGCTCCTAGATACAGCGTGAGAGCAACCACCATCTATGTCACCTCCGTGTTTGCACCCTGCAGGAATACGCCAGCCCATAATCGTATACCCTGGGACCCAGGGCTGGGCTTGTGCATACCCTCTGGGTCCCTGGAAGGGACTCCTTCCCGTGTCCGTCTAGACAAGTCTGGAAAAGTCGGAAATAACCATATTATTGGGGAAGATTAATCAGGAGGCTGTGAGAAAAGTGGGGTGCGAGAAGTGAAACACACACACACACACACACACACACACACACACACACACACACACACACACACACACACACACACGCGCGCGCGCGCGCGCGCAGACAGAGAGAGAGGGGGGAGAGCGAGAGGGGTGGGGGGGGGAGAGAGGGGGGGGGAGAGAGAGAGAGAGGGAGAGAGAGAGAGAGAGAGAGAGAGAGAGAGAGAGAGAGAGAGAGAGAGAGAGAGAGAGAGAGAGAGAGAGAGAGAGAGAGAGAGAGAGAGAGAGAGAGAGAGAGAGAGAGAGAGAGAGAGAGAGAGAGAGAGAAGTGGGGAGGATTTGGGGGGGGGGTGGGGCAAGTTGTGGAATGTAGTGCAGAGCGGACTTAATTTGTAGCAGGGGTTCAACGATCTGGCGAACCTCGTGACGCGTAACGGCGTTACACGTGCAGTAGCGCACCGGTGGTGCTGCTGTGCGGGCAGAGATTGGACAAGATAGAGAGGTGTTAGGATAGTCTAGGCACCTAAAGGCTTGGGTTTAGAGTTATAGAGACCTTGGGTGAGAGGTGGAGCCCCATAATGTAAGGTTCGTTGCAGTCGGGGTTTGGGACCTTTGCCGATCGGTCCGTGACAGTGGTACCGATACCACTGTCACGGACCGATCGGCAAAGGTCCCAAACCCCGACTGCAACGAACCTTACATAATGGGGCTCCACCTCTCGCCCAAGGTCTCTATAAAACTTAGTGCATTCTCGAGAGGCGGTACAGCAGTACTGGAGTCTAACCACGGGGCGTGGGTCGGAAGCTAAACGGACAGGAACGGAAGCTACATCTCAACGCAAGCGTGCTAGGCGTGCTTGACGCCCTGGCAGGTCGGGTCGGCCCCTTGGTGCTCCTTTTGTGGGAAGCTCTGGACGTGGCAACCAGAGTGCACCTTGGGGGTACTCCAGTATGGGTAGACCTTAGGAGTGGAACGGACATGGGAACGGACGAGAGTGAGGCGCGTGGCCCCTCTCGGGTGCGTGCGGTGCTAACCGCTCACCCTGGACAGGACACATGTGTAGAGTGTCGCGACTTGTGTTTACCCTGATGTATCGTGATGTGGAAAGGACCAGTGGAAAGGACTGGACTAGTTGTCGTATCGGTTCCCGGGTTCGCGTAAAGGACAGGACTGGACATGTAGGAACATACACGGACTGGACTGGATATGTAAGGAATGGACAGGACAAGGGGTCCGGCTGGGGCTGGGGACGCCGGACTAGCGACTCTCGGTCTCTAAAGCTCCAAAACCTAAAGCCTTGGGTGGTTAGGTTAGTCTCCTTACCTACTTGGCCGGGACGTCCAAGATAGGAGGGGGAGGATGTAGCAGGGGTTCAACGATCTGGCGAACCTCGTGACGCGTAACGGCGTTACACGTGCAGTAGCGCACCGGTGGTGCTGCTGTGCGGGCAGAGATTGGACAAGATAGAGAGGTGTTAGGATAGTCTAGGCACCTAAAGGCTTGGGTTTAGAGTTATAGAGACCTTGGGCGAGAGGTGGAGCCCCATTATGTAAGGTTCGTTGCAGTCGGGGTTTGGGACCTTTGCCGATCGGTCCGTGACATAATTCTTATCACTTCTGGGTAGAAGCAGGCCTGCGCAAGGTTTGGCTTGCAACAAAATCATATGTAGCTTTGCTTCCATGGAGAATGGACTCAGCAACTATCGTTGCCCATATGCGTGGTGTTGACATTTTGGATATCTACCGCGGTGTGCATCGCCCATTTGAGATTGAACGCCATAAAGACGAAGAATATCACATTTTGAGGAGCCAATTCCAGTGCATCCCTTAGTGTCACAGGGCAATTGCCAAAATAGCAATTTTTCGACAGAATATTTATTTTTCACGTGCCAATGTGTGGCAACTTCCAATGGATTTTATTTTTTTTCCGGTTGCCCGGTTTTTTCCGGTTCCTGTGGCAACTTCACAGGGTTAAAGCTCAATTTTTAGTTGCCAATGCGAAATTTCGTTTAGAAGGCCTTGGGCCCATCTTCAACCCATACAATCCCAATTGCTAAGTATTGAACATTATCTACAGCTGAACTGTCGTCTATCACCACCCCAACAAAACCCCCCTCGCATTTTGCCAAGGAGTCCTTGAGATACCTCAATTCGGCTTCGGCCAGCGCGGAAAAGAACTCCCTCCCCAAGTGCTTAGACCAATGCTTATCTGCGCTCCGATTTCGGATATCCACTGGCAACTTCGGTCCATAACCAATTAATTTCAGGTTGCCATGGCAACTTTTGGTACGGGTATAATAATTACTGGTTGCCACCGATTGGCAACCTCCGCCATAAAAAATTTATATAGGTTGTCAAAAATGGCAATCGCACCAGCCCAAAGTATATTTAAAATTGCTATTTTCAGCCCCCCATTATTAAATAATGCCATTTTGGCAACCAGTTGCCACTAAGGGATGCACTGGCCAATTCCCAAGTTGAATGTGGCTTGAAGAGTTGCATTCATCTGGATATCACCCAATGCCGAGTGTTGTCGTTGTTTTGCAAATCAATGGGGATCTTCAATGGGGTTGATATTAAACATCGATGTCCACACGCCTTTTATGAAATTTTGCCCGAACGTTCTACATCAGACGTCGATGCACAATGTCTGCAGAGCTCATGAACAGAATTTGATATGCGACAATAATCGTTACATGCCTGTGAAGGGTTTCATGTCGGAGATCATGATGTGGGCCTGTGTAGGGATTCATATCAGATCGCGATGTCTATCCATCTGTTGTGGCGTGTGTGAGGCCTCAATATCCACATATCTGTACTGGATTCGATGCGGGAGATCGAAATCCACATGTACGTACATGTATGTATGTGCACACATGTGTATAGTACTTGCAAATGGATATCAAAGGCATTGATGTCAACATGTGGACATGTACATCTCTGTCCAGAGCCCCTTATGGTTGCAGGAAATGCCATAGCTATTAGACACCCAGGACCTTACGATAACTGCAAGAATGGTGCACTTAGAGGGTTTAGGAAGTGAGACGGAGACATTACATTCAGCTTGCACGGAATCCCTTACAATCTGTATCCTTGTTGCGCCGACTAGAGACACGTCCCTTGAGCTACGCTACTACCCGGCACACTTGCCGTATTGCACTTTCCACGAGACCTTATCCAGAAGGACCATGATAACACGGATCCGACCCGAGCACTTAGCCGATTCGAACCCGGTCCTAGTCACTGTTACAATAACTCAGAGAGGAATAGGTCAATCAAAAATTTAAAGTTCCTTTGCGCCTCCCTCGCCCCGTGTCTTCTTTCACCACATGTTTTGCAATATCACCTTTCCTATCTGGCCCCTTTATTCCGCTTACCCGCATACGGTGTGCGGTTAGGATAGGCTTCACTCTTTATACTAAATTTTCACCGTCGTGCACTTGTTTCAAGGCCTCCTAGAGTGAGCTCGAACTGACAGGTGATTCATGCTGTATTTCAATAGTTAATTCATACGCGTCGCCCTGGTGGTAATACTCCGGCGTCAGAGCGGAGTTGTGTGCGAACAATTTCACACAACTCGGACACAATCTGTTGTATGACAGGCATGACACATATTTTTATGTCGTACAACCCCAGGGCATCATAACATAACCACTAGTTGCGGGACAATACATTTACGTCTATTATCTTTCATGCGTCAGATCTCATGAGATGTGTGTGCAGATCTGAGCTTTCAAGGCCCGGGAACTCGGCATGGATTAAAAGAGAGTTTGAAGGGACTTTACATGAATATATATTATGAGCAAGGTGCGTCGATTCCAAGCAGATGCTTTGACATATGTCGAACCCGTTCTTACTGGACCTGCGCAGGTTCTGCAACCAGGACCTGCGCATGCGGGCTGTGCACCGCTGTATATAAACAGGTCCTGTATAGTCCAGATCTGGGCTCCAGCTTCTGGAACCCCCCCTTTATAGGAGATGTCCTTGACTCGTGGAGGTATCCACTTGTGGATTTAAAGGCTTGTTAGCATGCTGGTCTAGGCTCCATTCGGGGGTCTCTACAAGTAGAGAAACAACAGCGCTGCACAACATACATAGTGGACGTACTGTGCAGGGCCTTGGTGGCGCTGACGGTGCTATGAAAAGAAAAGCAAAGAATTATGGATGCAGGTTTGATGAAGCTGAGTAACACGTGGGCAGCAGGGATATATTGCGATTTTCGCGCCCCCAAGATTTACACACATGAACCAGTTCAACAGCAGGAGAGCTGATGGCGCTCTAGCTAGTGATAGAGGGATCTGTCCCCTGACGGATAGGTACGTACCTCTACAGGTCTTAGTTTCCCTTCAAAGACCCTTAAGTGTGAGGCTGACCAGAACTGACAGGGGCCTGTGGCCGAACTCCTCAACCGGGACGGACTGCTTGCCCTGCAAAAAGCACCGTTGTTTTGGTCCCGCCCCCGAATCAAGACCGCGTGAGACGGCGAGAGCTGTTCTGACACCGTCACCTTCTTACCGGTAGGACACGATATTTGCATGGTTCCGTGCTAAAAGGCACATATCATCAGCCGATGACTCCCACCATGCCCAATTTCCCGCGCAAGGGGTCCCATTTGAGTCCAGAATCCCCAAAATGTTAACCTCTAGGGAACTCGTGGCCCGTGCAATTACACATCGGGTATCTCCTCTTGATTCTCAAAGCCGAAGAGCTTGCGCGATCCGGTGTCGTCCACCGCAAGCTCTGCAGGGAGAGTGCCAACTCAGCTGGCGGCTTTCAATTAAAACTGCAAGTGCGTATCTGTCTGCACCTTAGAGTATCGTTGCTTATATGGTTCCTGGTACACGATAGAAAGCCCATCAATCTTGCTTTCCGTGGCATGCTGCAAGAACGGAGGCTTTAAGTGGTCATAGGGAATGGTTCCCCCAAAGAATACAAGCCTTCGCGATGCAAACAGAGTCATAAGATTTTGATTCCACATTGTGCGATTGCAGATATTCTGCCGTGCAGGATTACTCGGACGAAAGAAGACATGAGAACTTCCGAGGTCCGGATCCACTTCCGTCCACATACTCCGACTCAAGAAAGAGTATGGGTAACTGAGATATCGCAGTAATTATCAAATTCTGTCAGTCCTCTGCAGCGATAAAGTTTGCCTCAAGTTCGTTCTTTGACCACCCTTTATACGTTGAACGCAAAAGGTTTGTGGTCTGATGGAATTCATTCTATAGGCCATAAGACAGAAAGGATGTATCATAATGAACCTGGACAAATAGACATCGGAAGATTGGGAGATTCGATTACTGCGTTTGACTCGCATACAGCACTCTGGACAGTTCTGAGGGCATATAACACTGTTATGAATATGAGCGACCCCAAATCTTTGGAATAACGCTTGCCAAATCTGTTGGGGACATCAGTTAGTGCACTTTGAAGCAGACAGCCTTCAGGCGAGCCACGGACGGAACGGTAGGCTACCTGCACATGTTGAAGAGTTCTGGCCAGTGGTTGGGTATGATTCAGTAGATACTGCCTCCGAACTTGTCTTGACACTGCTGGATGGATGCCAAATAAAGCTCACGAAGGCAGAAGTTAGACATTTCCGTGGTTTTGAGCTACGCACGGTGGTGGAGGCGCGTCTTCTTCTTTACACATGCTTGAGACCCCCATCATGAGTTCCCGTCATGATTAGGGTTAATAAATAATCCATATGAATTCTCAGAAAGGCTCATACGATCCCCAAAGCTCGTGTGCATGCAGTCGGAACTCCCAGGAGTGCCATGTTCAGTTTGCACTTTTTTGTTGTTTGTTTTTGTTTTTGTGTGTTTTTTTTTTTTGCAAATTTGCCAAGATGGTTAAATTTTCAACGTTTCAACTCCCATGCGATAACGGTCACCCCTTATCACTGAATTTGTGTTGCTTCTTTGCAGGAGTACACGAAGAAACTAAGCAATGCTCTGCAAAGTACCCATGGGGGTACTTATGCAGTCAACTTGATACAGGTGAAAATACCATTGTTTACAAGAGGGTTACCTTAGGGGGACCAACGCGATAACACCTATAGCTAGTTTTCTCACGTGTAGGTAGTCTCCTATGTTTGGCACATTGTGACAGCAGCAACTGAAGAGCAACAGCTAAGTATGCTCTGTACACAATGTGATGGTGTTCTTGTATACATGAACATCAACAACATCATTGGAGACATGGATGTCTTCAGTATTAAACATCCCTCATGCTAGTGTCCGATGGCAATATGATGACGGCAAGAACATATTGTTGTTGTTGTTGTTATTGTCCTTATTCGTGTTGTTGCTGTTGCTGCTGCAGTATAGCAACAACTGGGTTATCAAGGAGGGCAGTAATAATCATGAAGACCTCTTTAAAGATCGTCAAGAACTATGGCTTGAGCGTCGGCGCTGGAATATGTCAAGAACATGGATGGGAGACATGAATCAATGATCATTGATTCATGTCTTCCAGCAATGTCGTTCGATGTATTTAAGCGCCGGGGCTCAAGCCATAAGCTGTTAAAATCTCTGGAGAGATGCATCTGCACCCTTGATCTGCTGTGATTGTAAGACTGACATGGTCAAGGGAATCTGCAGGGATTGCTAAATGAAGTTACGGCCTTTGCCTCTTGTGTTGTTGACTGGAATCCTAAAATGTACTTGGCTGACAAAGACCGTGCTGCACAAGTTGATTGGCGAACCATGTTGGTACCCCCCCCCCCTTGGCAGCACATCGTTATATAACTGTGCTTATATGAGAGAGCTAAATCGAGTACACTTCATGTCTCTTCATGTCTCGCAGTCTGGCCTTAGCAGACTCTGGGAAATTTTGAGATCCCTGAAAAGAACGGAGGTGATAAGTGGGGGATGGAGGCAAAGTTTAGCGTACATCCTGCATTGCAACTCTGGGGAAAACAGATATCTTACACAGAACCCAATTAGGTGAAAAAGAGTCTCTTCACCGGTTGAAGCATTATTCACTGATGCCCATCATCCACAAGCCCTTGTACTTCAACCTTGGGTAGTCGGAACTTTCTGCAACTGCGAGTGTCCCGCATCTGCGCGGGAGGAGCCTACTGCTGATATTCTTGGATGCAAAATATTGGGGTTGGTCCCGTCAGGCATGCACATCACGTGAATGCTGCGATGAGGGCCCCAGGTATTTTAGCTGATGAAATAGCTAACATTGGGTTTATTTGTGATCAGGAAAATGTTGGGCTCTCAGCCATCCAGAAAGTGGAGTTGCTCCACCAGCGGTGTACTTATCTGTCAAAGGGAGCTGATGACGAAACACACGCCAACCAGGTTGGACCTGAAGAGCTCTCCCCACCCCCTCCCGCGCCATTACTAAGACAATAACACTCGGTATTTGTTAACACTCGTATTACTGAGACGTCCTCGAATCACCCTCCAAACAAATGACCTATCCCTCTGCTACCCTATAGCTAGAGCTATAGGACTGGAATTTTTGATGTCTTGTCCAGTCTTACAACCTACTGAGCAAAACTTCTTGATCCATCTTCTTCCATTTCCTGTAGAATGGGCATCGGCTCTGACCCTTAAAATATTTATAAACCACCCTCCTGAGTGAAAACCAAGCCTAGCAAGGACATGTGCAGCTGGCCCGACGACTGTTTTGCAATCATGAACATATAGGGGCTCTTTCTGAAGCGGGCCTGCCCTAGGGTGAGATTTCATCTGCTATAGCATCTCCATTCATGACTGACCAAGACGTGCCTGGGGCCTTGAACAGAGAGCTGCGACCACGTCAGTTCCATCAAACATTGACTCCAGCATATGTGCCCAGAATCGCCGGCACTGCGCTTTCAACAACTACATTCTTTTAAAAGTAAGACCCTATGGATTTCCTCTAACTCCATCGTCTTTGGGATGTGTAAAAAGGACCAGTTGAAAAGTTACTGATTCATTAAAATAGGACCTGTTCAATTGAAGGGACACTAAGAGATTTCTCTTGGTGAGTGCTAGTGTACACAAGCAGGCTACAAGAAGACTGTACTGCAGATGCTGGTGTACACAAGCAGGCTCAAGAAGACAAGCAGGTTACAAAAAAACTGTAGTCTTCCCACCTGTCAGCCAGACAATGGGCCAGGGACACAAAAGGGTTTGCATAACAACAGTACCGCGCAAGGTTGTCAATCGCACGCACTCTGCTTTAGAGATGTTGAGTGGCAAACATGCAAGCGACTGCACATGAAAATACGCATATTGCTGTAGAAAAATGACACAGCCATGGCAACACCAAATTGGGGAACCAAGACCCCAGCAAGAATGACGACGACGACGACGATGCTGATGATGATGACGACGACCACGACCACGACCACAACCACGACCACGACTACGCCCGCGACATCGACAACGTGAACGACAACAGGAACGACACCAACCAAAACGACAACGATAATGACAACGACGACGGCGGCGGCAACAACAACAACATGAGCAAAAACAACAACAACAAGAGCAACACCAACAACAACAACAGTAACAACAAACAAATATGCTTGAATGACAGAACACAAAATTTTTGTGAGGCTCCAAGAGCCCTTCGGGTTGAAGAAAAGCTCCTGAGGTGCCAGTGAAGTGGGGGAATCGTGAGGTGCCAGAGGGCGTGCCTGCACAGGTGCTGTCTCCACAGCAGGCCGCGAAAGTGTTCGTAGCCTCGACTCCATGGTATCCCGACATTGTTTGCATGGCAGATGTGCTCCAGGCACAGCAGCCATCCGCGTCGCACTCCCCCAAGTCAGTACTCGAGACCCTTCGTTGCAAGCAAAGCCAGCCCGACCTGCATCGTCAAGGACGAGCTTCTGGAAACGAGACACTTCACCGCCCATCGAGCTTGCCCATCAAGCTGTACGAGAAGGACGGCCCCAGACCCTTTACGGCTCGTACATCTCTGTCTTCCCAGAGTGCAGTGCGCGGGATTTGTAGCCTGCGCAGCATTCATCTCCTTTCGCGCCGCTCCATGGGCGAGATAGAGGTCAAACGCCGCGTCCAGAAGTGGGTCCCGGAGAGAATGTCATACACGGAGATCTGTGACGAGATTCAGCGTGGTACCCATGCAGATCTCACTATGCATGGTGCGTCATAATATGCTTCCCTGCATTGCACTGACAGGGTTGTGCAGCTATGTATGTGCTAGCGCGACTGCTTCAAGTAGAATGAGCATGCAATTGACTTTGCATGCGAGGTGTGTGTGTGTGTGTGTGTGTGTGTGTGCGCGCGCGCGTGCGCGTGCGCGTGCGTGTCTGTCTGTCTGTCCGTGTGTGTGTGTGTGTGTGTGTGTGTGTGTGTGTGTGTGTGTGTGTGTGTGTGTGTGTGTGTGTGTGTGTGTGTGTGTGTGTGTGTGCACGCGTGCGTGTCTGGGGGCAGCATTAAATTCCGTCATTCTAGCGTTAGCTTGAGTAAAGAGGCCATATGGGTGACTCAGGATTGCAAACTTCAGAAGAAGCCGTGTTTGACTTCCCAGAGAGCAGCATTGAGACTGCAGCTATGCCAGATCTAGATGGAGAGCAGCAGGGAGGGCCGGAAGGATGGATGGCAGCTGCGAAGCGATCAGAAAACATCTGGACTACATTGGGAGACTTCCGAAATCTGTTGCAGAATATCAAATAATGCCGCGAAAATGTGACTTACTCCATCAGGGACAGAGTCCTTGAAGGCTGTGACGACTTTGTCCGATAACCCTCGGTATATGAGCAGGGAGACTTGTACCCAAGTACAGTGCATCCCAGACCCCAGATACTAAGGGTAACCACCAGAATCTGTTGACAGCCACCTCGGGATTTGCTTCTTTTGGTCTGCCTTTCAGTTGGCGCATGCCTAGGCCAGGGCTCACCCAAGATATTGTATTCACCATTCTTCGATTGTTACCCCCGTTGAGCGCTGACCAGCGCCAGGTGCACATGCATGCGGTCTTCATATGTGTATATACGTTTGTCCTTATTTAATCTCCTTTGAAGGATTGTGCATGCACTCTGTGCAGTAGTTAGGCGCTTGTGTTGGGAAGGCCAGCAGTGGTTTGCCCTTAATTAGGCAGTTGTGCCCAAGGCCGAAGTTGTCGGACTATACCGTTCCGGCTGCTAACGTGATTCATATGCAGGGCCGACACTTTGTTGTAGGCTAAAATTGGACCAACCATTTTGGTGTACGGTCTCCGGTAGCTGCGAACCTCACTTTTGATACGAGGCGTTCCGACACCACATTCATGAAATATTCCGTGGCCAGTGGACACATGCTTGTCTGCCTATTGAGACAAACACGTAAAGAATACAGACATACATGAGCGTCAACGTAAGGTTTCTACGTTGGTGGGCTGTCAGTGCGGCGCTAAGTCCAGACACTATGCTGCTGACAAACATGCCTGGAACCGAAACGGTTCCAGAACTACTCGTGATTACACCTGATTGGCATGTACCTGCACCGATGCAGATCGGGCTCGCCCGATAAGCATTCCAGTCTCTGCGAGCATGTCTGACAGTGCAATGGGACTATGTCTAAAGCTTGCTGTGGTGCGGCTCCTACCTTAACATGATAAAACAAGTAAGTTGTACTGAGTAAAAGTGGTTATTAACGCCACCCGGCCCCCGGCAGGATTGAGTTCTCTAGGGCCTGCTCGAAAAGGTTTGAGTTCCCCAGGCCTGCTCGAGCAGATTTGAAGTAAAGGCTTGCGCCTCCGGGCGTTATAAGCTGCAGCTGACCCTCGCAACGCTGCACGTTCTCCAACCCCTTTTTTTTTCCTTGACAAAAAGGATTTTATTTGTCTAGCCACGAGGAGACGCAGCGTGTCCTCATGTGTGCTGCTCAGGGGCTCATTCTTCTTGGTTTCTTCCTTTTTTCTGGGAGGTTCCCTCCCTATTTTTGCGTCTTGACCGTTTCCATATACGTGCATAGAACCGTCAAAATTAGTTGGCGGCGGCCACAGCTGAAGTTGGATTGGTGCTGCACCTGGTTTGCCACGTGATTAACCGTTTAATCAACGTTGAAATTTCAAGTCCAGCATTAATATAACTAGTTGTAAGTCAACGCCTTTTAAAAGGCGTTGACTTACTAGTTCTATTAATGCTGGACAAATTTGGCTATGCTCTGCGAGAGCTTATCTTATATATGCCAATGACCTTTAAAGAGCTTCCAGTCTGGGCCTCTTGAGAGCTTGACTCGCAGTTATAGAGCCACTTTACTGGATGTCGGCCACAAGTGAAGCTTCATTGCAAGCGCAGCGTGACTAAGTACAAGCAGATGCAAATTTGCGTGACGATGCAAATGCCGCATGGGTGGTTAGCAAGATTCTGTCCTACGAAAGATGTGTGCCATGCTCATTGCGCTTTAGAGAGCCGACAACCTTGCAAATTGCGGCAAGCATAGCGGCTTTTAATATTTTAAAGGGAGTCTTGGATATGTTTACAATGTATCGAACTTTTGCGCTAGTATCTGTGATGAGAACAAATGCAAGCCTTTCTATGCGAGTGGCTCTAGACATACGCCAAGAATTTTCTTTTCCATCGCGTTCTTGGAAGTCACGTCTAGTGTCGTTGTACCAAGGCCTGCATTTTTCAATCGGAGACGCGTTGAGGGGTACAGTCGAAGGTAAATAACTGGGCATTGTGTAGGTGCACCTGGTCCAGTTTATTACCGGTATATACTGGTATATGGTGGTTCGTGCCATCAAAGACGGTGTTGGTCGGATTTGAAGACCTTCCTCATACTTGAATCACAACAGATCTGAAGACCTTTCATTAAAAAGAGCTATGGTAGCTCGTGGAGACCCTAAACCCCGTGGGGCTTTCAATGCCATAGAGAGCATTACAGTCGACATCGATGTAAGTACTGTGTATGTGACAGTGAGAGTTCACGTGAGCGTTCTTAAGATATTGGACCATGCCCAGGTCATGACCACTTGATCAAGTGTCTGGCCCACGTAGCGCTATTATTATTAGTGCCCCATTCTGAAGGCTATGATGATGTCAATTTAATGTCTGAGAAGACAGTAGACGTGGCCTGGCACCATTTAGATATGTCTCTGTTTCAGAACGCAAAATGATTACTAAAGGTCGGGGATCCCAGACCCTAAACGTCATTTTGCGTTCTGAAATTATGTGTCCCGGCTTGTCTGGCGAGATGTCAAAGTTGCTATGCTATATTTCCCCGTATATGGGGCTACATATATAGCCCCGCAGGGTATATGTATAAAAACCCCTGCGGCGCTTGAGCCCCGCGGGCCGCCCATAATAGTAGTAGGACCTGTTCAGGTCCTACTCTTATAAGGGCATGACACGAAGGTTAGCATTCCTGGCGAGGGACGAAAAGTATCACAACCACGCGGATTTACTTCAATTTTGTAGGTTCTTGCTTGAACTCTCCAGACAAATGACCGGCATCCTTTAGATTTGAAGGGATTGGACTCAGGCACGTATGACAAATGTGTACAGGGCACTCACTTTGGAAGACCGACTTAAAGTTAAGGGATGCATGAGGAGCACGCAAGGGGAGCACACAAGTGCACCTGGCAATACAAACATACATGCCATGTATGCTTGTACTGCAAGGCCCTAGTAACAACAGAAAATCCTCCCGGGCATGTTGCGTTCCGGGACGCAGTGTCGATTGATGTTCAGGCCAGGGCACATGATCTAGCTAGAGATCATGTGTGTATGAGATCATGTGTATAGGCAACCACTGACATAGATATAGGAGCTTCTCAATAAGGTGTGAATTGCAACAGCTAGGAGTAAACGTTAAACATGATGTTGGCGTGGCCCCACTAATGGGAATTTCGAAGTGGGACTTCCTGAGGTCTTCATTAATGTTATGGCCATCGGCGTGATGGCATCTGGTGTTTGCTAGAAAGGAAAGCTGGTAACAGCATTTGTTCTGATCCTCATCCACAAGACTAGGCCAATAGGGGTCCCTCTTCTTGGTCGCAAATTTTCAATGACAAGCCGGCATACCGGTATTTACGCAGATGCCCTCCTGCAGGCATCGCCCATTTTGGAAGAACTGTACAAAAGTCCTTAGGTCATTATCAGGCCTTATGTAACGCCTGTTAATTTCTCTGTTTTGTGCGCAAGAGGGCACTGGTACAAAGACTAGTACAAGCACTGTGGCGGTGCAAAGACTAGTACAAGCACTGTGGCGGTACAAAGACTAGTACAAGCACTGTGGCGGTACAAAGACTAGTACAAGCACTGTGGCGGTGCATTGTCATTTCATGATATGACAGTGTGAAACAAAAGGATGCGCTATGTCCTGAAGCGAGGCACGCGTATACGCATCTCAATCCATTGGAACTGATTTAAAATCGTCAAGGGGGTGCCACATGCAATGTAGAAGTAAATTTATACACACATGTGTACACGCACGTAGATCCTTGCACGTGGTTTGAATATTCAAACCATTAACGGAACTGAGGGCCATGGCGCCGGTCGATGTGTATCCATGTGGGGTACACGTCCATGCATGCGTGTACCTTATGGTACACGTCCTGTGTCAAGTTTCAGCCATGTAAGGCATGCTTGTACAAGCGTGCACGTGGCCTCATCGGACAGTGGCATCTGGAATATGCTGTACATGTATATCAAGTTTGCACCTTAAACAAATTGACTAGGATTTAGCAAGCATGCTCGTAAGACAAGACGTCTGGATGCAGGCTACCAGGTGGGACGCACTTCAGAACAAGCTAGGTTGCACCCCCCCCCCCCACAACGATAATTATTCTTGCTCCTAGGTCTGCGTCCGGCACAAACGTTTCCTGCGAACAGTTATGATTAAGTAGAGTCATTGGAGTC
>KV908626.1:48539-58539 GCA_002005505.1 Botryococcus braunii
TCGATTTGATGCGATGTGTGCTGCTAACTGCATGTCTGCCGTGGCCTTAGTAGGGCTCATCCTTTGGATGGTGAAACTTAGATTTGCATCGCCGTTGGTCATGATCGCCCACGGGGAGAATGTTTCAGGCTTCTCTCTCTATACCCCTGCTGTGTCGCAGTTTAGTCCTTCTTGCTTTGGGGCTATCAGTCCAGCCAGCTCCTTCCACGCACGCACGTGCACACATTAATGTGCTCCCCCTCACCCCCCCCACCCAACCCCCACCCCCCCACCCCTACACACACACACACAAACACACACAACACATTTGTTGTTTTACGTGTATGCAAAGAAGGTCACACGAGTACACGAGGATGCCCGACTACACTGCAATAGGGGGGGGGGGTGGTGGGGGAGATAACCAACACCTACGTAGTTTAGATTGAATTGACTGGCATCTATTCGGTGGGTTATCCGGTTTAAACACTTATTTCATGTCTGCATTAAATCTTTTTACAATAATCTCGGGCCTGTCTTGCGCAACTACCGATCTTAGCCGGATCCCGGTCCTACATGCGGAACTATATTCACCCTTGGCAGGTCTCGTAGTCTGCAAGTACTTTCGACATAACAATAGTCTCTCTCCGTCATATAATATATGTTTTTGATCTTCGTTCGGCCACCTCTTGTGTTCTTCTCTCATGAAAATTATACCACGTAACCAGCTCTGAAACCTGGCATCATGCCAGTGGCATGCCCTCGTACTTAACCCTAAATCAGTTCCCGAGCACACGTACAATTGTACGTTGTACAATTGCTAGAGCAAGCTACAGAAATGGCTAGATGTTTAGCCATTTCTGTGGATAAATCCAGTTCGGTGATTCTTACAGACAGGGAGAAATGTAGGTGTGAGCATAAAAGCCCACCTAGAGACAAACGGCACGACTTGATTATGGAAAGATATCGCATGGAAAGTATGGTCGGGCTTAGTGCCGATTTGGGGATTGTCCAAAAGTTTTACCATAAAGCTACAAGGTATATATATGTGCTGCCGCGTCCTACATACAGCTACCTCGTCCAAGATACTACAGCTTCAATATACGTATATATGTGCTACGTAGGTATACCACGTCCTGCATACTGCCTAAGAGCGTATACGTACATTTTGTCCCGTTAGTAATCTCGGGGGCCTCCAAGTTCTATCTACGTATACGTGGTCATGGACAAACCCTGGGGGAATTATGCCACGGTTTTGTCATCAACCACTATCTAGGGTGGTTGAAATGGCGTACAGTAGCTTTGTACGTTCCGTACGCATGGAGCATAGCACATACCTGTACGCGTATACACTACGACTTAGGCATAGGTATGCGTACAGCATACACCTGCGCAGAACCTTTGTACGTATACGTACAATTTGCGAAGGGCCTCTTCAGTGTCTGCCCATTTAGGGGACCCCATACAATACGTATGTATACTAAGTGTAAGCTACACAATACTTACAGCATGCCCCATACGAAAGCGTAGATCTAGAGATGCCAACCCTACCTACTCGCGGGCAAGTCCCTGGCAATTACTTAATGTTTGGTTCCAGGCAATTCGAATTGTCATCCAGTTCAGCCATAATATTATTGATGCCTACTCCTGGATGTAGTGTTTCCTTCTTTGCGTGCTTCATTCATTCATTCATTCATTAACCGCTACCCCCCTAATTAGATTTCCCTTTTATAAAAGGGAAATCTCCAGTTGTCATTCCTTGAGCCAGAATGGCTGGTTCTGGATGTAATATCCCCTTCTTTGTTCCCTGGATCCTTATATAAAAGCCAGAGGCGACTGTCGAGGCCCTCGACTATTTAGGACATCGAAATGTTCTTCCGCAAAGAAAAGGAAACGACAGGTACCGAAAGAGGGAGGAGACATCCGAATCCGTTCAGATCCACTGACCTCCTCACATAAAATGTGGATATGCGTAAGGCTCCACATGAAATCGAACCCAGGATGACTTTCTGCTACAACGATGGACCTCAATTGAGTATCTCACAAACAACAACACCATATCCTAGCCCCAGCCGGTCCAACCACGAGCCCACGTCTGTAAAGCAATTGAATCCCCAGATCTGCGGATTCACGTGCACGGCTAGGACATTTTCCTTGTATCGAATTCTTTCACAGGAATAACTTGGCCTGTACAGACAAACGCCTGATATCGGCTTCTGTGCCTAGGGAAATGTACAATAGTTTGGATCCACAGTGATTTCAAAACGGCGATAGAAAGGATTGTTATTGTACTGGTAGAACATCTTACGTTACATCTTACATCCAGCGCGCTTGCGCTCATTTGGCTTCTGATATTCACATTTCAACTTCCATGTCTCCATGACTTTATTCGGTAACAAAATTTCGGTCATGCTTGCGCAACATAGTATACGGCAATGCCAACACAGTTGACCAGTAGTTTCGCGCAAGCGAGCCAGACCACGAGCCTGCCTGATAAGACAGGGTTTTGGAATCGCATACAAAGCTGTCCACAATCAATTGTGACGCAGCGATTGCTAACCCATAGCTATGTCCTAATCTCGATCAGGAATTGCTGGGAACCCAGCATTCATAAACCCACGGGAGAATGTATACGTACTACAACGACATATAGTATATACTATAGTAGCTACCTCAAAGCTCCTGGCTTGGAAAAATCCTTGATCAAGGACGTTTCCATTGGTAGTCTCACGTCTTAGAACTGGCAAATCTTCCTAAACTCAGTCTTTGCCTGGTGCATCTTACTCTTAACACTCGAACATGACACGTGTTCCTCCTAATGGCTCAAGATCCAAAAGTCCTCATCTGAGGGATCATACTGTCGTCATCCCCCCCCGGGGGGGGGGGGGGGAGAGGTTCCTACGTTTCTTCTTCTGCTAACTTTCTTTCTACACGTACGCATGGTGCAAAGTGAAATTTTGCTACCGCCGAAACGACTTTAATTATTGCAGTATGTTGTACTAATTGCACTCCAAAATGTCCAGCAACCTCGCATGATATCAATCGATTGTCAAACTGCAAGAAGCCGGCAGTGCATTGACTGATTGACCCTTGCACCTCAACACATGCTGCCTCATGCAGATCAAGCAAGGACAAACCCGGCTACTTCTGCCGTCTGTGAAACCACCCTTTCACCACTGTGATCGCGGTCTCCACAGCCTCTTCCACTTCAAACTTATATAAGGATAAATCCACCACAACAATGCAACGCTTATCCTTAGCCTTCTCTAGAGGCCCAGCAATTTGATGCAAGTTTTGTGCTAGTCAACGCGATCTTCGTAGTGTGTAATCTGGATGTGTCATGCGAGTGGCACACAGTTGACACAACATGCAAGTCGAGTTGCGCAACTCATGAGTTGATCAATGTGCATGCACAATACAACGGCAACTCAACGTCGCTGCTGGTGGAGTGTGCTGTCCTTCGCGAGACTCTTAGGGGATCCCCTGCCCAGACCCCTTCGATGGCTTCTCCAGGCTCATGCCGTATTGGAGTCCAGTCAGCGCACGTGACCGTGGGTCTCCGGGATTCTCAGCAATCTTGTTCCCTGCCTGGTGACCATGGGGCCCCAAGGGGCTTGCACCAGAAATCGTGGACAAGCTTCCCCTCGTTACTATGCCTTCCCCAAACAGAAAAGCAGGTAGGCTGCCCTTCCGCAGCTCCCCAGACGGCCACCTTCCACATGGGGCCGGGAACACATCCCTGGCAGAAGTCGTGGAGCTCCCCCTTCCCTCCAAGGGGCCCACGTGTTCACCATCCTCGAGCTGTGGCCCCCCCTGTTGCACGTGCTGAGGATTCCCTCTGACGCTGCGCTCGGCCTTAACGAAGATCGGTGCCTGGTTAGGCATATTATTGGCGACCGCCATGCGGTCGAGAGCGGCGGAACTGGTGGACCTCCGGCTGGGAATCGAGCCTTGAACGTGCACGCTTGATTCGAACCTTGCGGTCGAACTGCCGATCTCTCCGCGTTCCGTCCCCGAATCCACGTGGGGAATTCGGCCCTGCCTTGCAGCTATGAGCGTTGAGATGCGAGCTCTCAGTACTTCCATATCGCAATTTGGGTTTGAGGGGTTGTGAGGAAGCCCAAGCTGCTCAAGCCCCATCCTCCCCGAGGTGCTCACACCCACCTCATGCGGCATGCCAGGATTTTCTGCTCCAGTGGATGGAGTCACGGGCTTCTTCTTCAGTGGAATCTCTCCTACGTCCCACTTGCTCGTAGCATGGAGAGGCATGGAGAGTTTCGGGGGGAGTTGTCCCGGCCAGCACGTCTCCGGGGTCCCGGGGGGCCCCAAGCCGTTGAATCGAGGCTGCGAGTACATTGTAGGCATGCCAAGTGAGCCAGCACCGACCCTTGCTTCTGCTGGGGATGCCGGAGGTACCTTCCTCTGCCCATGGGAGCCGCTGCGGCTGGCTCCATCCGGTTTGGTTTTCCCGCATCCGCTGGGGGTCTTGGGGATGCCGTTAACGGCGCCGTTGGCATCCGAGCGAGGGGTATTTAAGGCCCAGGCTCGGGATTTGTCCATGCCTTGAATGGCCGGTTGGACATGGTGGATACCAGCAGCTGCTGCACTGACAGGTACCCGGTTCGAGTCCGGGCAGGTCCCTTCTTTGCTTGTCAGCACAAATGTTTGTGTTTCTGCATTCGACGACCTTCCGCTGCTGCCTCGCTGCTCCCACCCGCCTGTTCCAGGAGTGCTCGGCCCACTTGTTGTCAATTGCCGCCACTGAACTCTAACAGGGGCCAGCTTGAGGTGGTCAGTATTCAGCGTCAGGCTCTTCCCACCGTGCAAAGGGCCTGCCGAGTTGTCTGCGGCTTCAGCACCAGCTTCTGTGCGGGGAGCGGGCTGCCACCACGCATGTTTCTGCGAGCTGTTAACCTCACCGATTCGGAACGGCGACTTGGCGGCATTTGACGGAATGGGTGTGGAGTGCCCGCTTCCCTGCCATTGGCGGTACCGCAGGTGGGCCACGCCTGTCACGTGCTCCACCGGGGTGCTTTGACTCCGCAGGTGGTCTTCCAGCCCGTGGGGGTCCGGAGGCCCCTGGAATTTGCAAGGGACGACAGATGCGCTTGCGGCCGGGCGTATCAACAGCTGGTCCTCCACCAAGATGGGAACCGCCATCTGCTGGTCCCTCAAGCTGCGTTTCTCCTCCCCCTGTTTACTGCTGTCTGATTGGCTGAAAAAGGACTCCTTGCTCCACCGAGCAAACGGGCTCTCCCGGAGTTGAGTCCCCCCATACGGCGGCGTCATAGCACAGGTCCCTGACGGGTCCTGCGAGCTGGGGCACCGCGCCGCATCGGTCCACTTCAGAGACAGGTTTGCCGAGTCATGGTCGTTATGGCGCCTCACCTCCTGCATGTCGGCATGCAGCGGAATGCTGGGGCAGACCAGATTCTCTCTGCGCTCGAAGATTGCCCCGCGGTTCGCTTCAGGGTCCTTCCGCCCCTTTTCCTGGAGAGCATCGAGCAGCTGGGGGGTGTTCAGTTGGGCATGGGTGGCTCTCTGCGACCGGCTGCTGCCTTTGCTGGCGTTTGGCAGCTGGCCGCACTGCCCGCTTGGTGTGGGCATCTGGGGAAGGCTGGCGGCTTCATTGTCGGTGCTGCTACGAGTACTAGAACTGGAGCAGTCCGACTGGGGTGCCAGGGACTCTGCGGAGCCGCTGGACATGCTTGTGAAAGACGTCTGGCATCCGAGCTCTAGGCAGCGCGGCATTGCGGCTGGGACGAGCCCCGTCACGTCGGGGTACAAAGGTGAGCTCGCGACAAAAATCTTTGCTGCTTCCGCCGGTGTGAAAACCTGCGCGTTACAAACCCCGTGGATGAAAGGAGTAGATTTTCCTTTGATTGATGGGTATGTACGCAAACTCCCACTCCTCACGGCACTATTTCGTAGTGCTTGATACTTGAGCAGGGCCTGGCCACGACAGCATGTGATGGCACAGGTAGTAACACATTGCTTTCACAAACAACTTGGAACCCACAGACTCCCCAGCTCTTTGTAACTCTGGTAGCATGCCAGACGAAGAATGTTTCTTCCACAGAGCAAGACATGATGGGAACAACGGGCGCATTGGAAGAAAACGTCCCATGGGAAAGTGCCTACCTTTCGGAGTAAGATGCTGTTCACGTGACTGTGACGGCGGGATCTGCTCTTGTCCTGCAGCCCCCGCATCTTTCTCTTGTCGGATAAATCACGTGATTGTGGCTTGCCCCCACAAAGCCATGGAACATACTTCACATTTACATCCACTCTTGAATGATCTGCTGTGAGCCAGTCGATGGTTCATGGGGCTCGGCCCGTGGCAAGACCATGCAACTTTGGAAAACTAATCTCCCGCCTTGGACAAAGAAATAAACTTCATGACAAGCTCCTCCATTTCGTCAAGCTGGCACTTTTGAGTGAACTGCAATGCATGTGCATTCGATATTCCATCTGGTACACAATGGTACTTGACAAACAGCAGCACGAACGACTTCATAGTTGTGAATGGTTCTTCAAGGGGCTCGTGGGTTGATGTGGCCCTAGAATTCGCTGCAGGCCTCGTCTGTGATGTAACGAGAGGGACGAATCAGATAAACCAATATAGGATACACACCTCCTGTACAGAAAGGGAAGCATATGCCGTATCTGTTTGAACATAGCTATAATTACAGATGAATGGAGGCACTGAGTGTTAATAAAGGCAAGTGCGGAAACTTTTTTTTGATGAGGCAACGCGGGTAAAGTAGGCAAAGGGGGCATTGGGACCAGGGCAGAACGCTAAGATTCCTCTGATAACCACAAACAGGAGTGCCCAAAACAATGGTAGGGAGGTCATTCAGAGAAAAGTTACCTTCAAAACAGTAGTGGT
Source organism: Botryococcus braunii (assembly GCA_002005505.1). Taxonomy (NCBI): domain Eukaryota; kingdom Viridiplantae; phylum Chlorophyta; class Trebouxiophyceae; genus Botryococcus; species Botryococcus braunii. Next base: position 55,405 of record KV908626.1, read on the forward strand.
CTCTGCATCGTTGTCCTGCATAGAGCAGGCAGCCACTTTCTGGTGGAAGGTGACCTTTTCTTGCTGACTCCAACCCAGTGCTGCCTGCGTGATTACCCACATTGTTGCGACTCACGTCCAGCACTGCATACGATAATGTCAGACTGCGTACAAGAATGAATGCTCGTGAACAAAGAGGACGCTCACATAGCAAATGATTGCCTTTGGCAATCTTTGAATGGCAGGAACCCCCTCCGTTGCGCACATCTGCATGCACGCATGCACGCACGCACACACACACACACACACACACACACACACACACACGCACGCACGCACGCACACACGCACGCACGCACGCACGCACGCACGCACGCACGCGCGCACACACACGCACACACACACACACACACACACACACACACACACACAGAGAGAGAGAGAGAGAGAGAGAGAGAGAGAGAGAGAGAGAGAGAGAGAGAGAAGAGAAGAGAGAGAGAGAGAGAGAGAGAAGACAGACAGAAGAGAGAGAGAGAGAGAGAGAGAGAGAGAGAGAGAGAGAGAGAAGAGAGAGAGAGAGAGAAGAGAGAGAGAGAGAGAGAGAGAGAGAGAGAGAGAGAGGAGGGGGGCGGCTTGGTAGATTGCATTTCAGAAGAACTAACTTGGCATCAGCTTCCCCTCCATAGGTGTGCAAGTATACCTGAATGGCTGTGACATCCCACGTCTTTCCTCCGTTGGGAGCAGCGATGCATTTGTATAGGGCCGGGTTCCAGTGCTCCAGACATGTGCATATTGCCGTGAGCTCAGAAATAACTCCCTGTGGACCCCAAGACAAGGCCGTGGCGAGTTAAGATCAGTCTGCCGTACTTGGTTTTCTCAATGCAGTCTCACAGACCATGCAGACGCCTTTTTCCAAGTGTCTCTGTCATGTATTTTGTACCGGGCCTCGTCGGCAAGTTCGTTTAATTAAGCCTACCAACACCAAAAACGGTGCACATAAATCAAGCGGCTCCCGTGCCCTCAACAGTCTCCGCCGAATCTTGATCCCGAAGACGCCAATATGCTGCGAGCTAATCTAGTGGATTTGACAGAACAGGCATATCCCTTCGCGCAGGGTGGGGTTGGCATGCGCACATTGTAGGATTCCATGAGTCAGCCAGTGCAGAGCTCAAGTATGACCAATCAACTTCAATGGCAATTCCACAAAGTCATTACCCCAGCTGTGCATGCTACATGGCACTGAAGTCGGGTTTGAAGAGCAAGGTGCAGTTTCTGTGTGGCACTTGCCTTGAGAAGAGGCGTCGCATTGTCCAGGGGCATGGCGGCCATGTCATCCAGGGTGGCTTCCAATCGTGATGCATACGCCTGTCCATAGAAGCTAAGGTCAGTCCAGGTTCTTGCCCACTAGAGTACTCTCAAACTTGCTGTGCCTATTTGAAAAGTATGAAAGCCAAAGAGTGTTGCTGTCGATTCCCCCGTCCTTTCTGCTCTCACCCTCCCCAGGATACATTTTAGAAGCGCCTCACACGCTTGGCCCGGGGGACAGATGGACATTCTTCCATGTTACTGCCGTGAATGTCTCCATGTTTCTTCCATGAGATTGGCTATCGAGGTATAAAGGAAAAGCATATGCATGCAAGCAGTTGCTTGTATATGTACATGCAAGCAGTTGCTTGTATATGTACAAAGCATCTTGGCAGAGCGCCCTACCCATAGCCCCTGTTTTGGTTTGTAATTCAAATTGCTGACAGTCTCACTCGTTGAGATGGGGTGTGGATGGGATGATGGAGTTTCACTTCTTGAGGGTGGGTTGCAGATGGATGATGGAGCAACGAATGTCTCAGACAGCGTTAATGTCTCAGAGTGCGTTAATGTCTCACAGTGCGTTAATGTCTCAGAGAGCGATAATGTCTCAGAGAGCGTTTATGTTTACGAGAGCATTAATGTTTCAGAGAGCGTTTATGTCTCAGAGATCGATAATGTCTCAGAAAGCGTTATCTGTAGTGTTGGAAATGCAGCTGTGCTGGGAACCGACATCGTGGTATCTCACAATGTGTCCAATGCAAGTATCAAGGAAGTCTGGACATGGGAGAGTGAGTCTGGACAAGGGAGAGTGAGTCTGGACAAGACAGCATTTCTTTTCAACATCCCTTCTCCACCCAGCACAGAAAAGTGCCTCCAAAACACTATAGAACAGGCCAGCAATGCACCTTGAAGAGCTCAAACAGGTTGTTCGGGTTAAAAGCCAGCATGTCTTGCTTGTCAAGCCGGCGATGTCCGTTATCCAACAACACCAGAACAAGTAGGCGGTCCGGGTCGACGGCGTCGTATCCCATAGCCGGCCAGAACTCCTTGCTATCACGTCTGGCATCCGCGCTTGTGCAGTTACGATCGGGATCGAGTTTTATATATTGAGAACATGTGTCATCCTGCGTATGAGTTTCCAATACACCGCCGTCAGACACACATAAATCAGGCTGTCGTTAGCTTGCGTCCTACAGAACACCAAAATAGGGCTCAATTGTAGATGGTGTTGCAAAATTCGACTTCGGAATTATCAACAATAAATGCAACTCTCAAGGACAGGACAACAAATGAGTATCTACGCCGCTTAAGAGGTGGCTGCACCATAAGTATACGGTCCTGCTGCGATGCAGACATATGCATCGTTTGAAATCTTATGTATTCAAAAAACTTAATGCTACCTTATTGTCAAGATGTAATTTGTTCGTATCAGTCGATAATAGAGAGCTCCAGCGTGTGGCCGTTTCAGAGAACGTGTCTCCCATGTCGTAGGAACATATGTCACCAGCGGATTCTGGGCAACATTGTTTATTTGATGCTTTGGAATCCAGAGGCTGCGCTTCACCAGCTCGGAGGTCGACGTCCTTTCCTGGAACTGCTCGGTCGACCCGTACCCAAGACGAACTGGTTGGTGTCTCTCCGAATACATTTGATTCAATCCTTTTGCTCATTCTTTGGATTAAATCTGAAATGTTGAAAGGTACAACTGGAAATGTCTGCTGTTTTGTTGCCATTGGGTGCCAGGGATTAGGGGTCTGATCACACCCTTCTCTAACATCAACGCAATACCATTTACGGTCAATGGCGAAGGTTCACAATAGTAGTTTTATTTCATGCTGGTTCAGGCACGGG
>KV908626.1:63539-66039 GCA_002005505.1 Botryococcus braunii
CGGGCAGCACGGCGTCTGCCCGCTTCAGGTCTTGCAGGCCTCCTCGTATATGCCCAAAGTCCTCTTGTCTCCCCTCGCCAACCCAGGGTGAAAGCATTGTTAGGCAACAGGGCGTCTGCCCTATTTAGGTCTTCCAGGGCCTCCATGTACATGCCCAAGGCCCTCTTCGTTACTGCTCGGTTGTCGAGAGTGGCAATATCGTTGGGCTTCAGGGTGTCTGCCCGGTTCAGGTCTTGCAGGGCCTCGATGCCTAACACGCTCTGTATCACCCCTCGCCGTAGGAGAATGCAAGCATTGTCGGGCTTCAGGGTGTTAACCCGATTCACGTCTTGCAGGGCCTCCTTGTACATGTGCATGGCCTTCTTCGTTGCCACTCGCGAACAGAGAGTGGAAAAATCCTGGGGTGTGCATGGCCTTCTTCGTTGCCACTCGCGAACAGAGAGTGGAAAAATCCTCGGGAAGCAGGGCGTCTGCCCGGTTCAGGTCTTGCAGGGCCTCTGTGTACATGCCCAAGGCTCTTCTTGTCTCGCCAAGCAAAGACAGAATGCAAGCGTCATCGGGCTTCAGAGCGTCTGTCCAATACAGGCCTTGCAGGGCCTCCTTGTACAGGCCCAAGGCCATCTTGGTCTGCCCTCCCTTCATAAGAGTGAAAGCATTGCTGGGCTCCAGGGCATCTGTTCGATTTACGTCTTGCAGCGCCCCTGCATAGATGCCCATGGTCCTCGCGGACCAAGAATTAAAGCATCATCAGGCTTCACGACGTCGGCCATGTTCTGGTCTTGCAGGGCCTCCGTGATTGTAGCTGTTTGTACAGCAGACTCATGGGTGGTGTAAGGAGAAGCGCCTCTTTGATATAAGAACTGGAGCTTATGATCCAAGAGGGAGCCGCAACTGACCAGTTGAGCTTCACAAGATGAAAGGGCACACGTGTGAAACATAATGCCTTATCTTTGGGAGGCAACCCCTCAGCAGCCCCTCAACGTTCCTGCTATCGTGGTTATATACTTTTAAACGATGCATGCTGTACTGTGAATTTGGTGGTTGCTCATTGGCAAGACACCCCGACGGAGCTTCGATGCACGGGGGTTCGATTCCCCCACCCTACTCGCTAGACCCGTCTCTCCTTATCACCTTTTTTCCAAAAAAAATGCCCCTTTTCTAAACAACTTTCAAAGAACCCCCCCTTTCCCCACACGCGCGTGCACACACACACACACACACACACACACACACACACACACACACACACACACACACACACACTCCCTCCCTCTCTCTCTCTCTCTCTCTCTCTCTCTCTCTCTCTCTCTCTCTCTCTCTCTCTCTCTCTCACTCTCACACACACACACACACACACACACACACACACAGACGCGCGCACACACACACACACACACACACACACACACACACACACACACACACACACACACACACACCGACGCACACACACTGCGGGCGCGCACTACATCCAGACGACACCCTCAAAAGCAACTCCTCAAGAATTCTTCCGACATTGCAGATGTCCGCACAAGTAACGCCCCACCCCAATCGTCATTTCACAGGCGTCCTTCACCAAACCCGCTGAACAACCATGCCGGTCACAATCTTCCACTTTGCGACATTATCTATTGCGTACCCTTGCCCATGACATTTCCAAATGTGCATCCTTCCCCAAATTAAGTCTTATGTACCGCGCCCATCATCATGTCCTACTGGTCCACCTTCCCCACATAATCAAGCCCTAACCATGTACCCTTACCAGTTCTCTGGGCACGAAAATCGATTTTGATGGGGAGGGGTGTGTGATATGATTGGAAGAAAGAGGTGGCACGAGTGGCCACTTGGTTGCATAGTTGCATATCTGCCACATTCAGCAACGCTACACTTGCGTTCAAGCCCCTGCAAATCTGGCTCGGTTGATCTCCTGTTACGCTGCCTTCTCACAGGGTTCTCGAAAGGCCTAATCCAGAAATATCGAAGGCTTGATTTTAGCAATTTCTCTGCCTTCTCTCGCTTCGGAGCAGGCGTGCAGCTGCATTTGTAGAACAACCTGGGACAGACCACTGAACCTCAAACAAGACTGCGTCATCTGCAAGGCATCCTTAGAAAACTCCTGGAAACAACCTTGATGTATCATTTAGAGTCCAAAGCAACTCCTCATCACCCTTAACAGCTGTTTCGAACCGTCGGATAACGGACCTGACTAAACGAGATCCCCGACTGCTTTCTCAGTGCGGCGGCAGCGAAAGGTATCGGTACTGCAAGATATGTGGGTTTCTCATTGAGCAATGGAAACTGTCAAAGCTGTCTAAAGTTATTAATCCTAAACTGCAGTGCCGAGGTGGGTGAAAGGGTGAGCACGTGCCGGTTCAGGGGACCGCCCTCCTGGAGCACCTCCGTTGGGGACCTCGATCTGACCTAGCCCGGAAGTCATTTCCTTGAGCAAACAGTCGCGGGCTCTTACGGCACTGTCAAGTGCTGCAAAGACTGGGTCATT
>KV908626.1:71039-78539 GCA_002005505.1 Botryococcus braunii
GCCATGCGAGGGTTGCTTGAGAGGGCCAGTTGGGAGGGTTGCTTGCACGGCTCCTTTGCTTCGTCATGCGAGGGCTGCTTGCGAGCTTTTTGCGAGCCACGTGATGGCCATTTGTGAGGCCTTTTGAGGACCACTTGAAGGGTCGTGTGAAGGCCATGTTAGAGTCACTCTGAAGTCGTTGAGCGTCAGTTGAGTGTTTTTTGAGAGTCATTTGGAAGTCATGCAACGCCCATGGGGGAGTCGTTTGAGGGTCCTTGGACACGGCACCCATCCTTCAAGGCCTTAGGAACAGGCCACACCTCACAAATCCTTGAAGGCTCCACGAACAGGCCACACCTCACAAGTCCTTCAAGGATTAGAACAGGCCACACCTCACAAATCCTTGAAGGCTCCACGAACAGGCCACACCTCACAAGTCCTTCAAGGATTAGGAACAGGCCACACCTCACAAATCCTTGAAGGCTTCACGAACAGGCCACACCTCACAAGTCCTTCAAGGATTAGGAACAGGCCACACCTCACAAATCCTTCCAAGCTTCAAGAACAGGCCACACCTCACAAGTCCTTCAAGGATTAGGAACAGGCCACACCTCACAAATCCTTGAAGGCTTCACGAACAGGCCACACCTCACAAGTCCTTCAAGGATAAGGAACAGGCCACACCTCACAAGGTCTTCAAGGCTCCAAAGTCAGGTGGATAAGGCTTGAGCCCCGACGACCCCAACCAGCAGAACCCAGCAGGCTGAGCTGTTTCATGTGTCGTCAAAGCAATAATCATAAATTCGACCCGCCTATGACTTTGACATGTGGTTGTATCAGGAAGAAAGGGTGGCAGAAGCTTTTGACTTCTTTTCTTGGGGTATAGACAGGCAGAAGGTGAGGTTATTGATTAGAGGGCACTGTTTGAGGAGAGAGAGGTCCTTGAAGCCATGAGATGACAGCGTGGCATTGGGTTTGGAGCCGGGGCTGTTGGGGCTTAGTCAGAATGGACAGCGCCACACGGGTTCGACCGGGCCTTTGGGTCAGAAGCTTCTGGACTGGTTATCGGAAAGGGGGGGGGGTGAGGAGGGAAGGTGGCAGAAGGTTTCGACCTGGTTGTCGAGATTTATCAGGGGGAAAGTGGCAGAGGGTTTTGACCTGGTTGTCAAGGTTTTGTCAAGGGCGGGAGAGTGGCAGAAGGTTTCGCCCTTGTTGTTGGGCTGTCGTCAGGGGAAAGTGGCAGAAGGTTTGGACCTGGTTGTAGAGATCTTGTCAAGGGGGAAATTGACAGAAGGTTTCGACCTGATTCTTGAGGTTTTGTCAGGGAGGGGAGTGGCAGGAGGTTTCGGCCCGGTTGTTTGCCCTTGGGGGGGGGGGGGGGGGCAGGTGGCATAGCAGAAGATTGCGAGCTGGTTGCTTGCACGTTTAGGCAGGAGGAAAAGTGGCAGAAGATTCAAGTACTTTGTTGGCGTCTCCGCAGGAGGAAAGTGGCGAAGGTTCGACGGAGCATGTTGAGGGCCGCAATATTGGCTCGACTCTGCGAATCGAAGCACCCCATTCAAGAGAGCGCTGGTGGCCAGCCTCAAGGTATTCCCATTCCCCCCTGTCCCTCCATCTGCTTCCGCACTCAATTCTTCTATCACAATAACTGAACGTTGTCGTGGACTTCTAAGGACAGGCATGCTCTCTCTCTCTCTCTCTCTCTCTCTCTCCTCTCTCTCCCCTCTCCTCTCTCTCTCCTCTCTCTCTCCTCTCTCTCTCCCCTCCTCTCCTCCTCCTCCTCTCTCTCTCTCCCCCCCCCCCCCCCCCCCCTCCCCCCCCCCCCCCCCCCCCCCCCCCTCTCTCTCTCTCTCCTCTCTCTCCTCTCTCTCTCTCTCTCTCTCTCTCTCCTCTCTCCTCTCTCCTCTCTCCTCCCCCCCCCCCCCCTCCTCTCTCCCCCCCTCTCGGCTCTCTCTCTCTCTCCCCTCTCCCCTCTCTCTCGCTCCCCCCCTCTCTCTCTCTCCCTCTCTCCCCTCCCCTCCCCCTCTCTGTCCCTCTCACCCCCACTTTCACTCTGTCTCTCTATCGCGCGCCGCGCGCACACACACACCACACACACACACACACACACACCACACACACACACACATGGGCACGCACACAGGCGCGGGCACCCACACACACACACACACCCACACACACACACACCACATGCACAACGTACACACACACACACACGCGCGCACGCACGCACGCATACACACAAACACAAACACACACACACACACACACACACACACACACACACAACACACACACACACACACACACACACACACACACACACACACACACCCGGCGCACACACACATGCGTGAGAAGTTAACATGAGAAGTTTCGCAATAAATTGTGCAAGGATCTGAAGTGGGTCGCAAGCAGGAGCAATTGGGCCGAATACGGGATGGCGGCTGAAACCGCTTGGATAGTGTACCTGGCAGATGCAGCTGATGCTCACCGCCGCTTGGACGGACGCCATTTTGGCAAGATTGTTCTGAGCGCGACCCCCCTCTGATCTGAGAAAGAGTGTCGAACTTCCTCCGGTCAGAGGAGTGCCAAATCGCCTCTGATCAGAGAAAGAGGGCGAGTCCTCTCTGATCGGTAAGAGCGCGATCCACTCTGATCAAAGATTGATCGCCAACCCCCGTCTAGTGTGTGTGGGGGGGGGCGGAGAGAGAGGGAAAGAGAGAGAGAGGAGAGAGAGAGAGAGAGAGAGAGAGAGAGAGAGAGAGAGAGAGAGGAGAGAGAGAGGGGGGGGGGGGGGGGGGGGGGAGGGAGAGGGGAGGGAGGAGAGGGGGGGTGTGGTGTGTGGGGGGGGGGGGGGGAGAGAAAGAGAGAAGAGAGAGAGAGAGAGAGAGAGAGAGAGAGAGGAGAGAGAGAGAGAGAGAGAGAGAGAGAGAGAGAGAGAGAGAGAGAGAGAGAGAGAGAGGAGGTGCGGTGCACGCATGTGTGTGTGTGTGTGTGTGTGTGTGCGCGCGCGCGCGCGAGTGGGCGCACCGCCCCGCTCTGATCAGAGAATGAGCACTACGCCTATTGGATCATAGAATGGGCGCCTACCCTTCCGATCGTAGAGAGAGCGCAAAGGGTGATCGCCACCCTCTTGAATAAGAGGATGAATGCCGCCTCAATGATCCAAGAATTAGCGCCACCCTTTTTTGGATCAGAGAATGAGCTCCACCCCAGTCGGATCACAGAATGACCGCCAACCTCCTTTGGCCGCCAACCCCCTTTGATCAGAGAAAAAGACATGAAGCCAAATGACCTTTTGCGGAGGACCTGTAGGGGCTGCCCTGGTCATTACGCCAGTGTCAATAGGATCCGAAATTTTTAAAGATGTGGCTTGAGCATGTAGTAGGAGTAGATATGTACTGGGACTGTCATTCTATGACAGAGTTTCTGCTCCTGTCAAGTCCTAAAGCCTCGTTGTATGAGTATTGGGGGCCTATTCATGTTGGGAGCAAAATTGGGAGCTGTACAGGTGTACATGTATACGATTTTGTGGGCGTTTTGGCCCGAGGCGTTGGTTCTGGCAAGCCACAGCAACGCACAGCAGAATTTCTTTTGGGCATGGGAGGCCAGGAGTGCAAATGTATATGTGGAGTGACGTACGCTTGTGCATCAGTGAGAGCTGGCGTCGCTGCATACATATGATTCATACGTCATAGACGCTTTAAAGGCACGTAGGCGTATGCACGCTGTGAAGTGTGTTGCATAGATGCAATCGATCTTGAAAGAATGCGACACTCTCAGGACTCAGCGCTCCATCCCGTGGCCAGGATTAAGATGCCGAAAATCACAGATTGGGGTACGAATGTGTATACCCTCACCAGGATTATATCCTTGTGAGGGTGTACAGCCACGGAATGGAGAAACGTGTTTCAAAATCGTCTAGGTAGGCCTGCATAGGCTATATATAGGCTAGGTAGGCCTAGCCTATATAGGCTATGCTGTATGTGTGAATAATCACCAGGATTTTGCAGGCTAGTGTCCCTACCACGCTGAAATACCGTCTTTTATCGGACCTTTATCCTCCAACATACCGAGCGTCTGGAGTTCTCTCTTAGAACACTATGTTTCCGTCAGCACTTTTTGTACTTTATGGGTGTTGTTGCCTTACAATTTCATGCATATGGATCATCCAGGTGCAGATGGATATCACACCCTAGGGGGTGTGCATGCACAGAGAGCCAATTGCAGGAGAGATGGGCAAGAGGCAGCAGTCTGCTTAGGCCTGCTAATAACGTGCAAATGAAGTCGGCATGATCATGCGGTGCAAGGGAATCAAGACGGCATGATCATGACGCCGTTACGAGGGAGTTAAGACGGCGTGATCATGATGTTATGAGCGAGTAAAGACGGCATTATCATAATGTTGCGAGCAAATCAAGACAACATGATCATGAAGTTGCGAGCGGTCTAGAGGTAGCGCTATCGCGTTGTGGGCTTAGATGTAAGCCTTCCGCAGAAGCCGCGGAACCATGTGCTGGCAATTATGTGCCACCTCCCGTTAGTGGCGCTGGAAGATTCGAGGGTGGAATGCCATGACCCTGGTATGGGGAGTGCTAATGAGTGAAAAAGGAGGGTGGCATGCCAAAATCTTGGCATGGGGAGTGGTGATGAGTGAATAAGGAGGTGGGCATGCCATGGATTTGGTATGGGGAGTGTAATGAGCGAATAAGGAGGGTAAATGGATATAAATTTGGGTGCCTTATCTACCAAGCAAACATAAATGCACATATCCGTTACCAAGTGTCAGACGTGCATGTCATTGGGGTGGGAGGAAATGGGACGGGGTTGGTAAGAGCACCCGTGGCTTCTGCAAGTATAAGGGCCACGGCCAGGTTGTGCAGCAGCACGTGACGCAACCCTATGCTCGTTTGTTGAGCACAACGTCGAGTGTCTGCACGCTCGAAGCTCTCGTTCGAGGACGATGTTGGGTGCGTGTGCGCAAAAATGTGCTACGATTCAAGGCCTTTGCAATGTCGAGAGCATGCAAACTTTGGGAGGGAGGGATGGAGTGTTTGAGGATACTGTCAGACACAAGCATTTGACCTGGTGGATTGGCCACAGTTTCACGTGCGTACGCATTCCATGGGGTTTTCCCATGTTAAGAAAGCACGTTTTCTCCACCTCAGGTATTGTTATGCTTGAAGCGGTTGTAGGTGAGCCTCAAACGCGAATGTTGCCCCAAACCCGGATGTTGCCGACACAACCCAACAAGGCGCAAAACGGACAAAACCGAAATTTCTTTAACTGTTAACAACGCCACACTGCTGGTCATGCAGAACCCTCAAAACCTGCCGTCGCAGCCTTCACTGCTTCACACTGTGCCATACGTGTGTATCATACATACGTACGGTATACATGTCAGATGTGTTGATTTGAGACGTTCAGGATATGTGCGAGCTTGTGTCGACTGGATAACTCCCTTTCCCAGCTTTTGCATCCACATCACCTGATGCGTATGCAAAAGCCTTCTAATAAGGCGTCGGCGACCTTGTTTCTAGATAGACCTCAGGGACTTTCTTTCTGTGTACACGTCAGGGACAATTCTACTTTGACGTCAGGAACCTTCCTTTCTATGTACATGTCAGGAATTTTGTTTCTGTCCAGTTCGTTAGGGACCTTCCTTCTCCATAGACGTCAGGGGCCTTCTAATGACAGCTCTCAGAGTCTGGGGCCTCCTCTATCGCCGCCAGGGGCCTTCTATAAACACGTCAGGCCTGACGTGTATACAGGCTTGACGTGTACATGCGTCAGGGGCCTTCTGTATATACGTCAGGGGCATGACGTGTGCACAGAAGGCCCCTCAGGGCTCTTCGATATGTACGTCAGGAGGTGCGTACACGGCAGGATACCCACACCAATACGCATCACAGCAAGACAACATTGGAGAGGTGTCCCCTTCACCCCCCCCCCCCCCCGGGGTTGTAATCTGCAGCTGTACCCTTCGCACCCTTCCATCCCCCACGTAAATATCCAATGGATGTGCCTTGAGCACATGCTTACAACCATGGTCACGACTTCAGGGCGCTGATGGCTTGACTATCAAGGTCAATGCCACTTCTTCTCGCAGACTGAAGACATGCTCGCGTTCCCTCCCTCCCCCCTCTTTCTCTCCCTCTCCCTCCCTCCCCACCCTCCTCCCCCTCTCTCTCTCTCTCTCTCTCTCTCTCTCTCTCTCTCTCTCTCTCTCTCTCTCTCTCTCTCTCTCTCTCTCTCTCTCTCTCTCTCTCTCTCTCTCTCTCTCTCTACATAGACGTCAGGGGCCTTCTAATGACAGCTCTCAGAGTCTGGGGCCTCCTCTATCGCCGCCAGGGGCCTTCTATAAACACGTCAGGCCTGACGTGTATACAGGCTTGACGTGTATACAGGCTTGACGTGTACATGCGTCAGGGGCCTTCTGTATATACGTCAGGGGCATGACGTGTGCACAGAAGGCCCCTCAGGGCTCTTCGATATGTACGTCAGGAGGTGCGTACACGGCAGGATACCCACACCAATACGCATCACAGCAAGACAACATTGGAGAGGTGTCCCCTTCACCCCCCCCCCCCCCCGGGTTGTAATCTGCAGCTGTACCCTTCGCACCCTTCCATCCCCCACGTAACTATCCAATGGATGTGCCTTGAGCACATGCTTACAACCATGGTCACGACTTCAGGGCGCTGATGGCTTGACTATCAAGGTCAATGCCACTTCTTCTCGCAGACTGAAGACATGCTCGCGTTCCCTCCCTCCCCCCTCTTTCTCTCCCTCTCCCTCCCTCCCCACCCTCCTCTCTCTCTCTCTCTCACACACACACACACTCTCTCTCTCTCTCTCTCTCTCTCTCTCTCTCTCTCTCTCTCTCTCTCTCTCTCGATTGCGCTGGCCATTCTCACTAACTTTGATCAAGTTGAAGCCGCTCTTCACGAGAAGCAGCAGCATGTAAGGACACAATTGCTATGACCACTGCGTCAACGGCCCGGGCATCTTGCAGAATGGTCTCATGCACGACTCCCGGAAATGACTTCACAGTCGCCGGATACTTTTGCTTTTCGCTCCACGTGCGACACAATTCCAGGCTAGGCTGGAGCACCGCCCCGTCCCCTGCGTTTGCCAACCACCTCTCGTCAGCATGTAGGCTGTACCGGCCAACTTGTACCCTTCCCCTGCCTGTGCTCATGTCAGCATGGTGTACGTCAAAGCCGCTTGCAGGTGATATGAACAGAGATTTACGAAGAAAGCAGGACGGGTTTCTTGGACTGACAATCTATGCCCACGTTGGAGGGGGGCGTCATGTGCTGAGTCAGCGGGGAAAGGAGACAGAGAGTGCATGCACGCACAGACTGACAGGTGAGCGAGCGCGCCTGCTCGCACGCACGCACACACACGCAGAGAGGGGGGGGGGGGGCCCGGGCCTTCATCAGTGAGGTGTTGGACGGAAGGACCCAAGAAGCTCTCCCACAGATAGTCCAGCCGCGATATGGTGGGGACGCCCTT
>KV908626.1:83539-91039 GCA_002005505.1 Botryococcus braunii
TCTCCACGGGGCAGCGATCACAGATAGGCGACGCGAGATCCGACGGAGCAGAGCCCCCTGGACCAGGACCCATACTCGGAGGAAAATCACCTCTGCAATCACCCTGGGCGATTGTAAGAATGCAGCTAGCAGTGCAGATGGTCAAGATTAGGCCTGGGCGTGCTGGACGAATCTCGCCCATATCTCCGGCTAGGTCATTTCAGGATCGTTCCGGCGTTCCGAGGCATTGCCCTGGCACACTAAATCACTAAAGAAAACAAGGTGATTCCCATAACATTATTGTAGACAAGAGTATGGCGGTAGCCGAAGAGCACAATATCATGATGTGCACAGTTGGCCCATTTCAATGGCCGGCTTCTCCCAGATGCATCTGCTGTACAATGTACCTACAGACTGGCCCGTACTTCATAGGAGAACGGACACATTTCCGTCGGGGCTACAAGGTTGTCTGTTTGCACATTGCTTCGAAAGAACGCGTCCAATACTCTAGCAACAAGAGTGAAAATAGTCAGTATAGTCTGCTCATGTTCAAAAAGCCCGTTGGAGGTTTGATAGCTTTGTTTACGTTAAGCAACGTACTCGTTTGACGTCAACTTTCTTTTGACTCTTTCGGCGTGAAACGGTTATCTTTAAGTATGGATCACATCACATAGTTTGACATTCAAATCAGCCATGAGTACGGTCTGACACGAAACATGCGGTATTTTTCGTGTTAAGCTCTGGTAGCGCCCGCAAGCCGACAGGACCGAACCGGTGGCAAGTAGAATGCACAGTACATAGCCAGGTTAACGCATAAAATATAACTTCATGTTCTGTTGCGGGTGTCGAGAAAAAGAGGACTTAAATGATGAGGTATGTACTATGGTCGATCACCTGCGCTGCGCATCTATTTTAGCAATGCGACTAAGACTACCTACAGACGCAAGTATCTTGCATTACCTGCAGCCAATCGCTAGTAGAAGGAGGACAAGAGACTGTCTCTTTCTTCTTATCTTCACGGCTTTCTGGGGTGGGATGATCTTCATCGCATACAAGGCCTTCACAACAGGTATTGGGGCGTTCTCAAAAACCCTGTAATTCAGCCTTAAGCATAGAAATATACGTGGAAAACGTGTACTGGACTTTTCCCAGCCCACTTTACTGGTGTCTGTTTGTCAACTCCTCTGCTTTTTTGTCACTAGAATTGTGTGAGCAACTACAAGCGTGGAATGTATGTAACACAGTATCAAGCGGGTGACAGGGATATATGATGCAACTTAATCATCACAGAAAACGCAAACCTGTCCATCGCCCCTTCCTCAATCGAAGTGCATCATTGGCAGAAGCAAATCTACTGCAACATGTAACTGAAACTGGGACTGGGTCTCAAAAGCAAAAATGGATTGCATTTTCCATTACAACCTTCTACAACCCTGCATAACGTTGAATTTATCAAGCTGCAGCTTAGCTGAAGCCGTTTGTCTGTATGATGGATGTGTGAATAGAGACCTTGCACACCTTTGAAGTCAACCTGCAATTGAAACCAGTTCGTGCTACACCAACAGCTCGGCTGATGGTGGGTGGGGGCAGCATCCTTGTTGAATGTAGGAGAGAAAATCATCTCATCTCTTTGCTTGCATTCCACAGGGGATCCAAAGAGGCTGGCATACGGGATTGACTCGTACGGAAACGTGTGTGGGGCCAACAACAACTGGAACGGGGAGGGCGGCCCGGACCTGAGGCAGTACAAGAAACTGTACTATCTCAATCCCCTGGAGCTTCTGAACTCTACGACCTTCCGCAGCGCACGTGCAATCTGTGTACAGGAGTGCCCCAGCTCCCTGGATCTTTGCAGTGTAGACTCGCTCCCCTGTCGCTCCGCAAATCAGTACAGGTGATCCCACTGAAAGTCAACCAACGCAAATTGCCATCCACCAATCGGTAGCCAAACACACCACTTACTATTTGGCAGAGAAGCTGCAAGTTGCCTTGCTGCAAGTTGCCTTTCTCTCTACTACGCCCTGAGTCCCCTACCCCTAATATTCTTCTTGAGGCAGTCTGGGGTCACTGATCAAAGGTCTGACGTTTACGAACGACTGTTGACAGATAGCACCGAGAGGAACCCCTTCATATACAGTTGAGCACTGTCAATAGCGCCTGATTGCACCCGTCTAGGCCCGTGGCCCAGTTGGTGGGCTTTTGTCCCAGACGCAACATGGTTCCAGGTTCGAGTCCGGTCGACATAGGTTTGCACTCTGGATGTTCTGCCACCCAAAAAATTGGTCTCCGTATCTAGCCACCGGAATTGGACTGGTACATCCCCAGGCCTCTTCCCCTAGTCCTCGCCTTGAAGCAGACTTTGACATAGCGTGGCAGAGGTGGGATTGTGTGCCCGACAACTTGCTTGTGCCTCGCTTTGTACTTTTTGTGACAGGAGCGAAAGGACCTTCCGAGGTAGGTCAAAAACATAGGGCCTTGTCCAAAACCGTATGGGGCCCTAACCTGGGCCATGGGGGGGGGGGGGGAGGGGTGGGCAGAGACAGACAGACACACACACACACACACACACACACACACACACACACACACACACACACACACACACACACACACACACACACACACACACACACACACAGAGAGAGAGAGAGGGGGGGGGAGAGAGAGAGACAGAGAGAGAGAGAGACAGAGAGAGAGAGAGAGAGAGAGAGAGAGAGAGAGAGAGAGAGAGAGAGAGAGAGAGAGTGTGTGTGTGTGTGTGTGTGGCCATGATAGTACAGGCTCAATGGGCGGTACTGACACATGGCGTCTGCAGGTGCCCGTACTACAGGGTGGCGGAGATGGGGCTGTACGGGACCATGCCAGGGGTGGACACATGGGCCACGTCCTACTGGGGAAATCTGGTTGACACGTCCTTACCCGGAGCCGACTGCGGGATCGATTTGGCGAGTGTACCGTCCAAGTTCCAAGGGGCGTTCGTTGACCAGAACAGCCCCGGGTGCGGATCGTACCTTCAACTGCTGAGTCAGTACCCTGGCCGTGGGCCCTGCGATCCGGTCCTCATGGAGACCATCGACTACTTCAACAGGTGCGTTACATGCCCGTCAATGTGCGGGAGGAAATTGGTTGGAAGGGAAATGGGGGACCATGCGCTACTCACCAGGAACCTTGTTGCAAGTCTATCGTTTGCCTAAGAGTGGGGCGGCAATTACTGAACGGCACCCCAGAATTTAGGCGCAACTGAGGCATCCTTCCCTACTTGTCAACGCGCTGGTACGTTGCGACTGACTCAGAGAGTCATGCCTCCGAAGAATCTTACACGAAGATCTGATATGCGGCGATGCTGCTCCTGAAGGAACTTTGCTTGAGAGATAAAGGGTTTTGCGAGCTGCGGAAAGCTATCCACGTGAGTACCATGTGGACACAGGTGCATTCCAAAGTTATCCCCCGAGCTGCAGCAACAGCTGGTGTCCATGGTACCCACAGTGACTGTGCCAGGAACCAACACGCAGTTGCCGCTGACGGCGTACCTGCAGGGTTCCGACCTGCGGCTGCGACGGTACATTGGAGACATTCAGAAGGGTTACCTCATCATCATAATCGCTGGTATGGCAAATGGACGAATTCCAGCAGGGTGTGGATATAAGGCGCGCGCGCGCGCCCGCACACACACACACACACACACACACACACACACACACACACACACACACACACACACATACACACACACACATACACACACGAACACACACACAAACACACACACACACTCACATACACACACACACACACACACACACACACACACACACACACACACACACACACACACACACAAGGACATTGTAATGTGCGACGTGCGGTCACACATACAGAGACACTCATACACCCACAATATGTCTTTCTTCCTGCGCACGCATGAACGCTAAGAGACGGGGGATGGGGCGGGAGAGAGATCGCGGAGGAGGGGCGGCGAGGGGGAAAAGGGCTCCCTGGATAGTTGAACTTGCAATGTTCATGATCTCTCAGGTATTGGGAGTATGTGCGCAGGGCTGGTTGTCAGTATACTCACGTCGCTGACGTGGATGCTCCTGCTGCGTTTTGCGGCAGGCGTTATAGCCTGGGTTGCAGTCATCTCTGTAAATCTGTTATGCGCCGCATGCGCTGTACTGGCTTGGACCAAGGTGCGAAGCCATCAGTCTTGCCCTACTCGTGCCGCCCCATCCCGAACGTCACTTGCAACCCATCACTGGAATGTGGTGTTGAGAAAATCCACCCCTTTTGGTCATTTTCGGAAAGAATGATTGACAGTGGCCCTTGCGGTACCTCCCTCCCAGATGACACTCGATCTGGCAAAGTTAATCTGTGCCCTCGGTGTTGCCTTGTCTCTAACCCAAGGACAAATAAGGGGTTCTTTTTCGAGTACAAAGACAGCATTGTTTAAACCCCCTTCTCTTTCTCCCCACCCCCCCCTCTCTCTCTCTCTCTCTCTCTCTCTCTCCTCTCTCTCTCTCTTCTCTCTCTCTCTCTCTCCTCTCTCTCTCTCTCTCTCTCTCCTCCCCCTCTCCTCTCTTTCCATGCACGCGTGCGCATGCGCACATGCCCGTGCCTGCGTGCTTGTGTGCACACTGAGCTCTATGTGCACGCAAGACGCGCGTGGCCAGACCCTTTGCCCTGCTTTTGCCTATTCCCGCTGTCTCCATCGTTGGCAGCAGCGAGGGGGGGGGGGTGGGTGGGAAGAAGGCATACTGCAGATGGGCCAGCACATGGGGGATGCATAGGCGGGGAAGCTGGGAACCTGGGGCCACGTGGGAGCCTACATCGCCAACAATATATCTGTGGAGCAAGACCCGAGTGCTCAGGACCAGAAGGTGTGGCTCATCTCCGCTTACGTGATGAGCGTGCTGGCTGGGATCCTGCTGCTGGCCACGCTCGTCATGATCCGACGTATCATGGTGCGCTAAACCGCCCTCGTTATCCATGATGAAATCCCGCAAAATGCATTTAGGTGCAGGTGCAGGTGCAGGCCGCTGCTGCCGCGGCAAAGGTGCTGCTCGTTGGACGTGCGCGTAGAGGTAGGAAGGAGAGGGGAACGCTGTTGCGCGTGTCGTATCACGTCTGGCGTCCACCATCTCTCAGTCTACAAGCCACTGCAGATATTTACATGTCCTCAAAGCACACATCGGAGTCGATCACTTTCTGATATCATTTGCTGTTGCAAGACACGAGATCTGATGTCGGAGGCAGCACAGACACACAAAAAAAAAAAAAAAAAAAAAAAAAAAAAAAAAAAAAAAAAAAAAAAAAAACACAAAAAAAAAAAAAAAAAAAAAAAAAAAAAAAAAAAAAAAAAAAAAAAAAAAAAAAAAAAAAAAAAAAAGAGAGAGAGAGAGAGAGAAGAGAGAAGAGAGAGAGAGAGAGAGAGAGAGAGAGAGAGAGAGAGAGAGGAGAGAGAGAGAGAGAGAGAGAGAGAGAGAGAGAGAGAGGAGAGAGAAGAGAGAGAGAAGAGAGAGGAGAGAGAGAGAGAGAGGAGGAGAGGAGAGAGGGAGAGAGAGAGAGGAGAGAGAGAGAGGCGGCGCGCGAGACCCCACACTTGGGTGCCGGGTGGTGTGAAGGGAAGCAGGGGCCAATGGGTTCTTCAAAGGCAACTGAAAACCTGACTGCATATGCATATGCATATCTGCAGTTCAGATGCAAGAAGTTTTGAAGTCACAGTTGTGGTGTTGGTCGAGCCACGGCCATCTTGGGAATGAAAGAAAGTGTCGTCAGCATCCCAACCTCAGATGATCCATACCGGTTTTCGTAGGGGTCCAGAAGCAGGTGTAAGGGGCTTTTGATCATAGTCCCCTTACGTGAATGGTATCATGATACCAATTATGTTTTCACGATATTGTTTCCTTGTGATTGGCTCTCTAAATGTTATGAACCTGCAATCCTGGAGTGATTTTGGGGTAAATCGAAAACCTGGGATGACTCGCAATCCTGGGATAACTCGCAATCCTGGGGTGACGCTAGGTTTACCCTGGGGTTTTCATAAAAAGCTTTGTGTTTGCGGAAGGTAGCAGTGGCGTGCATCAAGGTGGCCAGCCAAGCTGTCGCGTGCATCCCCACCATGCTCATTTTCCCCATCTTTCCTTACATTGCCAAGGTGCTTCTGGTAACGTACTGGGTTGCTGTCACGGCCTTCCTGTACAGCGCCGGTACCATTACGCCGCACTCCCTTGCCGGACAGGCCGCTGCGTATTCATCACCAAACTTCATCATTTCGGTGCGAAAACTCTACAAACTCCCAGTTTGCGGTCCCTCTTGCTCCATGGCCTGGACATGTCCGACCTTTCTTTTCTATCACTGCATGCAAGTGTTTCTATTGTAGCAACCAACACCGCATATCGCGTCTCACCGTTTGTGTACAACGCCGTCATCTGACTGCCTCGGTGGGGCGCAAATGCACCCTGCCCCGCATTAGGGAAGAGCAAAATACAGCCAGCTGTACAACACCGCACATCAATATCATCTGACGGCCTCGGTGGGGCATAATGGATCCTGAACCACAATCTCTGGCACTCATCGACGGTGCAGGAGGGACGGTGGGAGGGAGGGCGGGAGGGAGGGAGGGAGAGAGAGAGAGGGTGGGAGGGTGGGAGGGTGGGAGGGACGGTGGGAGGGAGGGAGGGAGGAGGGAAGATGGGAGGGACGGTGGGAGGGAGGGAGGGAGGAAGGGTGGGAGGGACGGTGGGAGGGAGGGAGGGTGGGAGGGAGGAGGTCGTCTCACGATCAGCTGGAGCACAGCGTTTCACCACGGGTCATTTACCACATTTATTGATCTAGCAATTTACCCTCAGACGCTTTACCATGATCTCCACGGTATTCGTGTATGACTACCGACTACTAAGGAATACGCCTTTACGTCATGCTTCCTGCTACATGCATCAATCGACACAGCTCCGAACACGTCACTGCTGTCTTGACTCCCGGCATATACGTCCCTTAGGGGGACAAGGGGGGGGGGGGAGAGAGGGCGAGGGGGGGGGGGAAGAGAGAGAGAAAAGAGAGAGGAGAAGAGAGAGAGAGAGAGAGAGAGAGAGAGAGAGAGAGAGAGAGAGAGAGAGAGAAGAGAGAGAGAGAGAGGAGAGAGAGGAGAGAGAGAGAGAAGAGAGAGAGAGAGAGAGCGAGAGAGAGAGAGAGAGAGAGAGAGAGAGAGAGAGAGAGAGAGAGAGAGAGAGAGACAGAGAGAGAAGGGGGGGGAGAGGGTTGTGTGTGTGTGTGTGTGTGTGTGTGTGTGTTGTGTGTGTGTGTGTGTGTGTGTGTGTGTGTGTGTGTGTGTGTGTGTGTGTTTCGAGGGCAGAGGGAGGGATGGTAGTGAGTGGGAGAAGAAGTGGGGTTGATTGAAAAGACGTGAATTGTGGGGGCTGGGCAGGGGATGTATGACTCCGGAAGCCTGCTCCCTCCTCCCCCACCTGCAGTTGGGGCACCCCCACCGCCGCCTCCGCCGTCCATCTCTGCTGCTGACTGTGCTGC
>KV908626.1:93539-103539 GCA_002005505.1 Botryococcus braunii
TCATAATCAACAACGCCCTGCGAGTCGCAGCTGTCAACACTGTAGGAGACTCCCTCATCTTCCTGGGCAAGGTATCCCTGTCCTTCTTAAGCAAGATGTTCTTTTTTACCACCAAGACCTGTCTGGCCGCTTCCAGTAGAGGGAACGCACCCAATTGTCGTTCACCTCAAAAGTGACGTGCTCGATACTTTGATAACAGAACCCATTCAGTCGGAGGAAAACATCTCATGGGCACTATTTTTACGTATGCTATCTTGCATTTTGCTGTAAAACACGTTTCAAAACATGTTTCATTCCCATGAACCGGCCTTCTGCCTTAACTATGTGTGTGTGCGTCCATGGAACCCTGGCTTCCGTGCACCAGCATGTAGGATGCGTGGTTTGCGGGTAGGCGCTTCACTTTTTCATTTTTAATATTGATGTGCATTATGCCAGAGCGGTGGCCAAGCTACTTGTCAGAGAAATGCATAAGCAGGGAAGAAATTCCTCTCTTTGCATGGCTTGTTGGGCCCCCAGACAAGCCATGCAAGAGTCAAAGCTAGCTTAGCCCCACACAGAAGAGTCTTTGATGCAGTGCGCGAGCACTGCTTCAAAGCGGTACTGACGTGCATCTGCGTGTGTGTGTGCATGCGTGATGTCTATGTAGAGATATACAACATATATATTCCTCAGGGAGTGCGTGTGATACTTTGATGTGCCTCAGGGAGTGCATGTAGAATGTTGATGTGTGGTGGTGCGATATGCTGGTGATCTTCAGACATAGCAGCTCATATAGCTTTACAGCTACACGTCTTGTTGATTGGGTGCGTGTGCAACAGCTGGCGAGACACGCTCAGTGGGCTGGCTCCTGAATCGGTGCAGGTGTCTGTCATGGCTGCCACGGGGGTGGTGGCCTTCCTAATGAGCAACTCCCCATTCTATACCGACCCCGTCAAGTACCCGTCGACGTTCCTGTCCTCACCCTTCGCACCCATCCTGCTCTGCCTGTTCGTCGGCTATGTCATTGGATCCATCTTCTTCAGCGTGAGTCCCCTTCCCATTAAAAGTTCCCAACCACCGCGCCACTGCCTCCACCATCTGCCCTGCACAATTCACGACAGTGCGTCTTGCTGTGGATGTACATTAGTCCAGGGAGTCATGTGAACCACACAGACGACTGTGACACATGTAGTAGTTCCAGTATCAGCAGGAGGAGGAGGGGGAGGGGGAGGAGGAAGAAGGGGGAGGGGAAGCGGGAGGAGTTGACTACATCTGTCCATAGCGTGCTTTTCATTGCAACGTCAGTTCCGTGGCATTCGACCTTACGATGTAGAGAATAAGGGAAGACGCTGCGACTGTCGGATTATCGGGACCCGTTTCCATAGGCCAAGAGAGTCCCTCAGTATTTCGTTGTCTGGAACTTTGTGAAAGTTGTTCCCGAGTGTGCAGGAAACACATCTCCCTCCCTCGAGCTCCGTCCCCACTACCCCTCTCCCACCCACCCACCCCCACCCACCCACCCAACCCCCCCCCCCCACACACACAGGTGTGCACACACACACACACATGTACACACACACACATGTACACACACACACACACACACACACACACACACACACACACACACACACACACATCAGGGGACACTGCAAGCGCGGAGAGAGGGAGGGGGGAGAGAGTGACAGAGAGAGAGAGAGAGAGAGAGAGAGAGAGAGAGAGAGAGAGAGAGAGAGAGGGGGGGGGAGGGAGACAGAGAGGGGGGGGATGGGGGGAGAGAGAGGGGGGAGGGAGGGGGGAGAGAGATAGAGAGAGAGAGAGAGAGAGAGAGAGAGAGAGAGAGAGAGAGAGAGAGAGAGAGAGAGGAGAGAGAGAGAGAGAGAGAGAGAGAGAGAGAGAGAGAGAGAGAGAGAGAGAGAGAGAGAGAGAGAGAGCGCGCGCGAGTGCGAGCGCGAGCGCACACAAACACACACATTCACATACACACACACACACACACACACACACACACACACACAGAGAGAGAGAGAGGGGGGGGAGAGGGAGAGGGGGGGAGAGAGAGCGAGAGAGAGCGAGAGAGAGAGAGAGAGAGAGAGAGAGAGAGAGAGAGAGAGAGAGAGAGAGAGAGAGAGAGAGAGAGAGAGAGAGAGAGAGAGAGAGAGAGAGAGAGAGAGACATGTGCGCGCGTGCATGCACCCATTGCGTCCGCCTCTTATAAAGTGGGCTGGGGAGCGCAGGTGTACGAGATGACAGTGGACACAATTCTGCTGTCGTTTTGCAAGGACTGCGAGTCTCACCGGGGACACCCGCAGTACGCCCCGCCTCTCCTGCTGGATGCCATTGGGGACGCTGAAGCCAAAAGGCCCCAGAAGAAGACCCCCGGCGCCCCGACAGCAGCCCCTGCTGCCTAAACAGGCGGATCTACCTCCAGGAGAGTCTTACCTCCTCTCCAATGGCCTTCCTGGGGGGTGACTGAAATGAAGAAATGCAAACCCCCACCCAGAAACACACATAATGTCGTTGGTTCTCCTCTGTTTTGGGGGGCGGGGGGAGCGCGGGAGGTGAGCATTTCGTCACCACTGCATCTGGGGCCCGATCAGGCTCACAATCTGGACTCCACATCCAGCAAGACCCGAAACACTTTCGGCGCTGATCAGGCTCACATCCTGAACTCCGTATCCAGCCAGATTCCGCAAGCTTCCAAAGATCAAGCTCACATACAGCAGGGCAAGGCATACGTCCAGCGCCTGAACGCACCCTCCTGCCAAACAAAAATCTAACACAAGACCCTCCTCCCTCTGGGGCACCCCTCGCCAGGAGAAGCAGATGCATCCAGAGACTGATCAGGTTACACCTCAAAAAGCAGGCCCCCACAACCACAGGCTGGATAGACCCCAACGCACCCGTGCGCCTGCACTTGTGCACCCGGGTGCATGTGTGTGTGTGTGGTGTGTGTGTGTGTGTGTGTGTGTGTGTGTGTGTGTGTGTGTGTGTGTGTGTGTGTGTGTGTGTGTGTGTGTGTGTGTGTGTGTGTGGTGTGACTATCTCCGAACCCTGATAAGGCCCACCTTTTGAGAGCTCGCCCAAGCTGGCGGATCTTGTAGAGCCCCAGTCCCAGTCAGAGCGGAACCAACCTGATATCTATCGTGCCTGTGTGGACGCCCCGACAACTAGGCAATACCCACGGTCCCCCTGCTCCCCCTTCTCAAGGCTATGCTGCCTGTGGGAGTGCAGCTTGCCATGCACATGGCTTACCCAGACAGAGACCCAGCAGCAAGGCCAGTGCAAGAGGTGCAATGGCTCCCTTCAAAGAATCATCCCCTTGCACCATCGTCCAATCAATTCTCCACCCGCACGCCAGAAAGAGGATCCTCCTCTCGCACCATGTATATAAGCCAAAAAAGGGCTGATTTGCCAAAGAGAATGACAGGTGACATCGCATGAACCACACAAGCCGAAAAAAGGATGCATGTAGTGGTGCTGCTAGCTAGTAGCACAGTGAAGTGGAAGGCCACAGCCCCGGCCCAATCTAAGTATCAAGTGAAGCATGTTCTACCCGCGAATGAAGCGTGTCCTAGTAGGGCTCCTACCCACGATCCTACATGCTGGTCTGTTTGACCACTGTGTCCGTGTCCACCAGAATCCTTCGACCTGTGAGTTGAGTACCGGCACCTGATTTGCCAGCTTGTTACCAGCCTTGTCGGTACATATTGTAAAAGGCTGCTGAGAGCAGGGTGTTGGAGAGGTATTGAAGCGAGATCTCTCTTGTACTGGAATTGCGTGTGAAATTCTACTTCCACCCAGAATCCTATGTCCTATTAGTAGCGGCATATAATCGTGCCAGCTTACAAACCATCTTGGTAACAATGCTCACTGGCGTTGTCCGCCCATAATGTCAATGGCAGTTGGCAGCAGGTTTGGTAGAAATGATGATGCGATATCTTTCCAGTACTGTGAGATCTACGTCCCTCTGTCACGTTACATCTTGAGTCCTTCAGATTTAAACAATCACAGACTAAATCCGCAGACAGATGGTCCACCAGATCACTCGCACAGACAAAATCCCCCCTTCTCTCTCTCTCTCTCTCTCTCTCTCTCTCTCTCTCTCTCTCTCTCTCTCTCTCTCTCTCTCTCTCTCTCTCTCTCTCTCTCTCTCTCTCTCTCTCTCTCTGTGTGTGTGTGTGTGTCTCTCTCTCAGCCCCCTCCCTTTCTCCTCGCTTAATGATACGCAGTCTCTCCCTAGCTGTCTGCCTTCAACCTCCTCACAATCTCCGGGCAGCCCTCCTCTCTCTTGCCCTCTTCCCACGGTTCTGCTTTCCTCCCCCTTGCTGATCTCTCATTCCACTATCCTTTCCCCCCACCTATGAGCATGGGAAGTCTACTTTTACACACGCCTTAACCTGAACAACTCCGGAACCCCCCCCCCCCCCCCCAACCTTTCTAACTGTCGGCCACAAAGCATCCATATCTCGACAGATCCAGGTCCCAACATCAGCAAAGTGGTCCCACATTTGGTGCAACAACAACAACCAGATTATCCGGTTTACCCCCCCCCCCCAAAAAAAATATCCCGACTTGACCACAAGCGCTCAGACAAGATGTGTCTCTGAGCCAGAGTACTCTTTCCTCTATGCCTATCCTACAGCGCGTGCCTGGATCCGCAGTATATCAGCTGAGGCAACAGCAACAAGAGAGTATCCAAAACAACTTTGGAATGGGCAGGAGGTTAAACGGTGCATCAGTTTTCATCTTAAACCCCTCCAGCTCCACTCCATCGTCCCATCTGCTTGGTGCCAAAGACGTGGCAGCTGCCTGACCCACAGCCATTGCTCCCAGGCTGTAGCAGTTGCGAACAGCCTCATCCGTGGGTCATGCAGCGCTGCCTCCAAGCCCACGGTCGCGACGTGCAACAAGCTGTGAAAAATGGTCAGAAAAACTAGCTTTCTGCTTCTCAAACACACAGCAGTGCTTCGCATTCGGTTTTCTACACACTTCTGACAATAAACCCATTAGGATGGCCCAACCACTCCGAGCCAGCTAGACCTATCTTAGATTGCTCTCCTCCCTCTCTCATCCGGGCTTTCACAGGCCAACTGCTTCTCCCCAGCTTCTGCTCGAATCCCACGCACCATCCACTCCTGAGGACACCAAGCCAGTGCCACTCAAAGAACTCCTCTCAGACCTCTTGAAGCATCAGGAGGCCAACTCTCCCTCCTGCACTCTTCATGCCGGGGTGCAAGTGCTCCACTCTTGGAAGTGCCTCTCGAGACTTCAAGAGCTGTTGAGTTCCAATTGCCACGGTTGATGCCCTCCTGGCAGAGAGAGGGCTTGTTGCTTTTTGCCAAGACATGGAGGACCCTCCTGTCACCTCATATGTCAAGAGGACATACTTCTGCAACGCAGAAGCAACAGATCCTACTGCTTCTTCAGGTATGCTTCCACTTCCTTGTCGTTCGGCAATAAGCCCATGAGCCGTCCTGTTTAAGCAGAACAAAACAAAAGTTATCATCTGCACACCACTTCATAGGATCTCCCACCAGAACAGAGGACTTACTTGGACCATTGTTTCTGGAAGTTACTATGGTGTTGCTATGCTTGCTTCCAACAACACACATTTTTTATGTGTAAAGGTAATGAATGCTCTTATATATAGAGGCGTGAGCAATGCTAGACATATCAGTTCCGGTTGCCAGATAAATTTGTGGTGTGGGAGTTACCTGTTGACTGTTGATATGCGAGGAAAAACCCTGCTGTCAATCCAAGACAGCCTGCAGCAATCATCGATTGACGCGGAATCTTGGGTTTGATACCTGCACAGAGCCCATGACTGTCTGGAGACCTCCTTGCAAATAACTTCTGTTCCTTCCTTCCCTTCCCTTCGAAAGAAGCGTTCAACCTCTGATGGACCACTCTCCTCAGAAGAGAGTTTAACACGTCTATTATCTCGAACATATGTAACAACCAAACGCCATGGAGTCACGTGCCGGCAGTATTGTAACTGGCCAGCAAGGATGCAGGTTCACCTGAAAAGTAGCCAATGGGGAACGATATGGAAGCCGCTGCTGCCCACCAACCATAATCTCCCAGGCTGAAGTTTGATACTAACACAACATACCAATTCCAGAGTCAGATATCAAACAAGAGATCAATATAGCTAAGAGCGTGCCATTCTACCGTGACTCAACCCGATCGGCTTTCTTGGTCTCTAAAATTCACTACCCCATCGTACATGTTTGGCTTAAACGGAATCCATGACGACCATGTACATGAAAATATCCAATAACCTCACCTGTTTGCCAGACAGTAGGAGCCTTGTAGATGACAGGATACTTTGGTTCGTCGAAGATGATCCCCATAACACTTTTCCCTTCGGATTTCTAGCCCTTCTTATTACCTGATCAAGGCTGCCTCTCAATAACATGAAGCATATTCCCCAGAATTGTCACATCCCGAAGCACGGCAGGATCTGGTAACAGCATCAAGGAACATCCGTACCCAGACTGCGGTGAATGGGGATACTGATCACAGTCCCCATGGCGGGCCTTCGCAGCAGGACACGGATCCACAGCACGGGACCTACAGGCGTGCAAATGCAAGAAAAGGGACGATGAAAAAAGCACTGGTAGATTGGGGAACTGAATATGTTCTGACGTGCGTTACCCCATCTACTTTTGCCACAAGGCTTGACGACGAGAAGTGCACATCTCGAACTCGACCTCGGCCACAATATTGGGGAATTTTTGCTTAAAAGATTATTATTTTCTTTTAAGAGTTGTACCGATGATATCCGTGCTGATATAGAGATTAATCCCAGTCGTGCGAACCGGGACAGTTGCCTTCGCTTGCTCAGCAACCTGACGGACTAGGTGGGCTATTATTCGAGGTTGATAGCGCTTGCCATGTATCGTCCCTGCTGTGAGAACCATGGGCACTGCATATTGTAAAAGGATATGGATAAGTGGCTGGGTGTTGGGCTCAGACTGCAACTGGTGCAGTGCTGGTTGCAGAGTTCGCTTAAGGACGTATAATTCATGCTCTGTATTCTGCTCTGCACTAGATTTCTTGTGGCAGCCTTAACCCAAGTCTGCAATGAAGGTCCTTGATGTGCAGGTCTGCAGGGTAAAATGGTTAGCACGCGGGCCCACTCAGACGGCCGAAGAGAACAATCCAAAGACTTGCCCCAAGCAGCTGAAGTGCCAAGGCAGAAAAGAACACGTGCACGACGGAAAAGGCCAACTCCCTCTGGTGACCTCTCCCTCCTCTTTCCAGGGATGACATACAGGCACCTGTGGTTTCCTGCAATACGCTGCCCTGGACACATCCGACACCCTGATAATGTCATGGGAAAGGCCTTGACTGAAGTTCCTTAAAACCTCTTTGGATCTCCACCGTCTCCTTGGCTGTGCTCTCGTGCCCACCCCAAGGGGATGACCATACCAGCACATGATTTGTGTGTTCTACGCTGAGGCCTTTCAGAAGGGTTTTATGTATCCTCCAGATGTATTCTTGAGATTGCCCTGTCCTTGTTGGAGCAGGTTATCAGGCTGTCATTACACAAGCAAGTGAAATTATAGGGTTTCGTTCTCACTTGTTCCCTTTCTGCCCCCCCCCCGCCTCCCTCTCTCTGTATGTGGGGGGGGGGGGGTGGGGTTTGTTAGTGTGTGTAGAGGCGTGCGCACAAGCGTCCACATGTGCCTGCACGCCATCTGACATTCACGAACATGTTCGTTAGGTGTCTGCTTGTGTGGCATGTGTAGGTGTGGGCAAGCATGTGTGTGCGTGTATGGGAGTGTACATGCGGGTGCACACATGCCCGCATGTGAACACGCGTGTGTGTGTGTGTGTGTGTGTGTGTGTGTGTGTGTGTGTGTGTGTGTGTGTGTGTGTGTGTGTGCAAGGGCTCGTGGGTTTCATGCTACATATTGATTTTTGGGCCTTGCAAATGCACAGAGAGGGCAAGTACGGATTCGGGCGATGAGCTCCCACTAGCCGAGTTTCTATCCCGCAAATGGTCTTCTGGGGGCACGTTTGGCCCGAACGCTCCCACAGGACCTTCCCCTTGGGGCGGTACAATCAACCCCAGCAGTGCAGCCCCACCACATGGCAGACCGGAGAACCCAGACCTGGTCCCCCTCCGCAGGGGGACCCAGGATGCCCCCTTGCATAAGCGGAGGCGTTTGGTGTACAAGTCGAGCGGGTCCAAGGAGCAGGCTGATCCACTGCCTCTGGCTTTGCCCGGCAAACGCAAATCCCCGGCACCACCCCCTCACGCGCAGGAGGCGACGGGGAAAAGAAAAATTGCAACTCGGGGGAGCGCGCAGAGAGCAGGAGCTGCTGAGACAAGCTCCGAAGAAAGTAATGCGGGAGGCTCAGAGGTGGGCGGGTCAGATGCCGAGGCCGAGACATCCCCGAAGTCTTCCCTGGGGGAGCGAGGTCCCCGGGGGGACCAACGGAAGAGGCCGGGGGTCACCGCTGGGAAAGGCGTATTAGTGATCTCTGACTCAAGTGAGGAGGAACTGTCAGACAGGGGAGGCGGGGTCGACGGCCGGCGCAGAGGCGCAGGCTCCCGCACAGTTCCCCAGGGGGCACCAGGCGAGAGGGGTGGGGCCCTCCGCACCAGCGGGGCGGAAACGGATCCCGAGGACGAGCCGGCCTCCCCGACGGTGCGCACCCACCGGAAGCGTCTGCGTCAGAAGGGCAACGCGGCCGGCGGCGCGGGCGGGCAACAAGGCGGTACGACTCCGGGGGCGCGGGATGTCGCCGAGCCCGAGGGCCGCACGCCGGGCCGCAGTGGGCCATCAAGACAAGGGGAAGAGCATGTGGGTGCAGGTGCAGCCGCACGCTCGAGAGCGGCGCCCGGGGTGGCTCCGGTAGTAGACACCCCGCGGAGTGCGCGCCAAAGGAAGCCCCCGCCGCAGGTTCGTGTCGGAGACTTGAGGGCCTTGCAGGCGGAGAAGTGGCGGCAGCTGGATGACAAGCGCTGCGGTGAGGAGACTTCGGTCGAAGACCTGACGGACGGGTGAGTTCCTATACCACCCATAAGTGTGTGTGTGTGTGTGTGTGTGTGTGTGTGTGTGTGAGTGTGTGTGTGTGTGTGTGTGTGTGTGTGTGTGTGTGTGTGTGTCCCCTCCGTCCCCCCTCTCTCTCGCTCTCCCCTCCCCCTCCTTCTCTCTCATATGGGAGGGAGTCAGCCCTTCTAACATGGGAGGCAGTCAGCCCTTCTTTCTTGGAACCCTCCCACCTCCCGCCCAGCCGACACCTCACCCCCCCCCCAAAACCCCAACAGCTCACAGCGACAAAGCAGAGCGGGAGATTCCAACACCCACAGACTCTTCTACCCTAAACCCCAAACTCAAGTCCGGTAGGGTCTTCCTCTGCTCCTGCTCTTGCTCTTGCTTTTGCTCTTGCCCCATTTGAACTCCTCCATTCAGGGAGCCTCGCATTGGAGCCATCAACGCACATCGCGGTAGGAGCAGTTAGCAACCCCTCACTGAATATTGGAGGGACTCACATTCATTCAGGAGCCGAGCGGTCTGTTGCGGGGTTTGCGTAGGATGGATGATGACTCGGACCTGGGGAGTTTTGTGGCGGCTGACAACGAGACGCCCGAGAGAGACACGTCCCAGGATCCCCTGGCGGGCGCTGATGGGACTGACGCCGACGAGGACGCTCCCTCGGATGATGGGGAGAACCCAGAGGTGCTTGCGCACGAGCTCTGTATGGAACTGAAGGCGGCCGCAGAACCCATGCCGGTACGTCACATGCTACCAACATATGGACACCTACCGTCGCAATCTTTTGACGTAGTGTCCACGCGTGTTGTTGTGCTTTCCAACATATGGAGACACATATACGTACACTTGCAAACTTCGGCATCGTTTCCTTATATGTTGTCCTACTTACCAAGATATGGACAACCATATACGTACACTCGCAATCTTCGGCATAGTGTCCTAGTATGTTGTCCTGCTTAGCAACATATGGACACACATATACATACACGCTCAATCTTAGTCAAAGT